>JASPKZ010000345.1:0-30685 GCA_030220185.1 Diploptera punctata
ATATTTAGGAATAACTCTGGACACAAAATTAACATGGAAGAAACACATGGGAAGAATATATGTACAAAGATAGAAACAAGGTTACCATTATATTATTTTGGTCTGGACATCTTACCTCAATATTAATGTGATTTGTTCTTGAACATGTTTCAAAACAATTCTGTTTTATCTTCAGCTTTCCCAGACTGGTTTATTTTATGTTGCATTATGTTGCACCACCTGGATGTCGATGTCAGCTCCATCCTGTGGTTGGCCAAAGAACCTCCAAACAAGGTCACCCTCTATCGGAATATCAAAATTCATAACTCTGTTTCTTTCTTCTGAATATAAATTTTTTCCCAAATAGTCAGCTCGTTTGTATTTTCTAACTGTTTAAATTGTTAAAATGTTTAAATTTTGGAGTAGATATGTTGATGATATAATTTGTATTGTTAAAGAAAAACATGTAGAAGATTCCCTAAAACTATTAAATTTACAGAGCACAAACATTAAATTCACCAAAGAAATAGAAGACAATAAACAAATACCTTTTTTGGATCTTAAATTGGTCAGAAACGAAGAAAAAAGAAAAATTGAATTCAGGATTCATAGGAAAGAAACTCATACGGAAAATTTTATAAAATCAACAGGGTTCAATCCAATTGGACATAAATTAGCAGCATTTAATAGTTTAACTCATAGATTGGTAAACTTACCCTTAAACGAAGAAGATTTCAAACATGAGAAAAAACACATAATCAAAGTAGCAAGAGAAAATGGGTTTGATGAAAAAATGTACATAAAAGGATAGAAAAGTATAAAAAACAAAAATGATAAACAGAAGTAATCTTGAAAAAGAAGAACCACCTATGAAAAAATATAGGAAATTCACATATCACCCCTGGGTACATAATAAATTTCAAAATATATTTGAGAAGTTTAATATTAAATTAGCACCAAAAAATAACTACAGTTTAAATAAACTAATAAAAACCAACAAAAATGAAAAAACTGATAAAATAAAAAGTCAGGAATATATCAAATTGAATGCATGGGTTGTGAAAAGATATATATAGGGAAACAAAAAGAAACCTAAAAATTAGAACCAAAGAACACATAAGAAATATTAAAATGGAGAAATTGAAAAATCTGCAGTTGCTGCTCATGTTTGGTCTGAAAAACATAATATCAATTCAGACACTAAATTTATTAAAACAGTTAGAAAATACAAACGAGCTGACTATTTGGGAAAAAATTTATATTCAGAAGAACAGAAACAGAGTTATGAATTTTGATATTCTGATGGAGGGTGACCTTGTTTGGAGGTTCTTTGGCCAACCACAGGATGGAGCTGACATCGACATCCAGGTGGGTGCAACATAATGCAACATAATAAAACCAGTCTGGAAAGCTGAAGATAAACAGAATTGTTTTGAAACATGTTCAAGAACAAATCAACATTAATATTGAGGTAAGATGTCCAGACCAAAAATAATATAATTAAATAACCTCAAAATATAACTTCCTAAAATTAAATATTAAGGTTACCATTATTAAAAACAATTAGCAGGGAAAAAGTGGGGTTACAACACACAAACCCTAAACACCTTCTACCAATGTACATAAACCTGTTACTTCAATATTGTGAAGAAATCCTAGTAACTACTAAAGTGGAAAAACTTAATAAATTGCAGAACCAAATCCTCCGTCTGATAACAGGAGCCGTTAAAACAACACCAATCACTGCCATGCAAATCTTAACAAATAACCCCAAACATAGCATCTGAAATTGAGAAAACAGCAGTCACACAGTATGAAAAATTTTTAAGGCTACCCCATAATAACTGGACCCAAATAAAACACAAGTATGTTTAAAATCTCAGCAAAGCTTCCTAAGCATTGTACAAGAAATCAAACAGAAATTGCAACTTCCACATTCAAAAGAAAATATGCAGATGAGAATCAACCCTCTAGAATTTTTGGAAATCGAATATAACCTTCATTTAACAGAAGACATCAAGAAATCTGAAACTCCTCCATATATTTTAAAACAAATGTCACTGGAAATGATAAATCTAAGATACCCAGCTCCTGAATGGATACATATTTTTACAGATGGCTCCAGCCTACCAAATGATGGTGGCACTGGTGCTGGTGCAGTATGTCCACTTTTTTCCTTTTATCGTAAACTAAACACAAATCAACAAACTTTGATGGCGAAATTCTAGCAATTTTTTAAGTTTACAAAATCTTTATATCACATCCAAAAATTTACAAAAGTTGTAATTCTATGTGACTCCAAAGCAGCCATTCTTGCTATAACACGAGACACAACACCCAAAAGCATCAAAATTATCGAATGTCACAAAATGATAAAACATTTATCCCGTCTACATAAAAAAGTTGTACTTCAATGGATTCCGGCCCATTGTGGAGTGACAGGCAATGAAATAGCCGATTTCTAGCCAAGAAGGATAGCAAAATTGTTTCAAACCCAACTTCTGCTCCAGTTTCCTTCACTCTATCAAAAGAATTATCTCAAATAAATATTTGACAAATATAGATGCACATTATACTAATTATAAAGAGTTAAAAATATATTAAATGTTGCAATGTAAATTTCATGCACAAACATTATATACGATAATAACAATAATAATACTTATGATAGTAATAATAATATAAATATGATAAATGATGCGAGAAACACCTATTAACATATGTACCATTCACTGGGTAATGATGAAATCGAGGTTAGAGCAAATATAAATTTAGATTTCTTTTAAAAGATGCCAATGTCCAGCAGCCCTTATTTCATGTGGTAGGGAATTCCAGTTGCGAGAAGTGGATCGTAACAGGCCTTGGCCTAATACTTGGAAAGGAAGAAGAAGAAGAAGGAGATAGTATACATGGAGTGATGTGATGTCTTATGTTGCGGTATATTAAGCAGGAGACTATGTTGTGATCTTGTGTTTAAATTATGGTTGGAGAATAGATACTGGAAACGAGATGATAAATAATTGGGAGTCGAGGTATATAGGATCTTAAATAAGAGAATTAGACAGTGTAATTTTTCTTCTCTCTTTTAGATGTAGCCATGACAATTTGTGGAAAAATGGAGAAATGTGATCGTATTTTCGGACATTGAATATGAATCTGATACACATATTATGGACATGCTGCAGTTTGTCCGACAGTCCGTCACTTATGTCAGTTAGTAGAATGTCACAATAGTCAAAATGTGGCACCACTAAGATTTGAATTAAAATTATTTTAAGAGCTGTAGGAAGAAAGTTTTTGAGACGCTTTAGGGAATGCATTATGGAGAAGATCTTTTTAGATGTTTGTTTTATTTGGGTATTCCAATTTAAATTAGAATGTAAGTAAAGTCCCAAGTTTTTAACATCGGTATATGGAATATGTTCATTATCTAACATGATAGACGGCATATTACTATTGTTTATGGAGTTTAATAGTCTTGGATGTCTGATAATTATTGCTTGCGATTTGTTTACACTTAGTTTTAGCCCAAATTGTCTGGACCATAAAGATATATGTCTGAGGTCAGTGTTTAATTTGTCAATTATTCGTTAATTTCATCAGGCCTAAAGTGTGTGTAAATCTGTAAGCCGTCGGCATAAAGATGATGTTTGCAGTTTTGTAGTTTCTTGGTCACCCTTATTAATGTAAGTGGAGAAGAGAAGAGGGGCAAGGACACCACCTTGAGGTACCCCTTTCCTCACCAAATGCCAGGATTGATTGAAGAAAAAATACATACTGTTCTGTGTACTATGTTGCAATCTTAACTTTTAATGCATAGAAGTCTGGGTTCTATTGATGAGACATGACTTATCAGATGTGACCAATGGCTAAATGTTGAGTGCAACAAATACTTTTTTTTAAATATTGTGACGAGTTTTAAGAAATGCTCCACATTATTGGTCTGTTTATCAATGGACCAACTTTTAAATGTTTGCAGGGTGCAGCGAGACTTCCAATGCTCCAAATCTTGCCTTATAAGGGATTTGTGAGTCATGAGTCATAGTACGCCTACAGCAAGCCTTTCAAGATGTATATAAACATTGCTTTCTAGAAGAATCAGCCTCTCAAGGTTTTGATTCGAGAAGGATGTATTTCTTGAAGGTTCAGGAGTTCTGGCCTAGGTCAGTTTACTAGATGTTTTGTCCCTTGCATATATAAAGGATGCAAGACTTGTTATTTGGAATCAACAGCAACAAAATGGCTGTGAGAGTTGAGAGCATTAATGAAATGTTAAGAGAATATAACAGTTGAAAACTATAAAACAATAATGAACTACAAAATAATAAGTGTGAGTGATTGTAAAGATTATTGTGCAACAAATAAAATTAGTGGTAAAGATACCGTTAATACTATGATAATTATTTCAAAAATGAAATAAGATTGGAAATTTTTGTGCAAACAGGTGTGGTCATTTAAAAGAATTTACTGACTGTAATAACCTCAGCCTAAACTAGCAACAATATTTTTATAATCTTATTGTCTAAATTATTATCAATACTCTTAAATTATTATATAATAAACCTGTCTAGTTTTTGTGCTTGCATACATTTTTAAACTTTTTCCAAGGCTTCATGTTTGTATTGGAGTACAATAAACTAGTTGTAACCGTTTAGTAGTAGGCACCACATGTGGTGGTTACGTCACCCATAGAGAGAAAGTAGGTATAGGAAGGAAGGAGAAATGAACCCTAGGCTCAAATACTCTAATACCATCAGGGTCGAAAGAAACAAGAGGTCAGTCAAGGGAGACTGGATAGAAAAGTTGAAAGAGGGAATTGGTATGGGAAGAAGAAGTAATACCAATGGAATGGTGTAGTGGGCTGCACACTAGTCTGGAGAACTAGAGGTCCACGGTTCGATTCCTGGTTCACACATTAATTTTTCTTTTCACAATATCATTATAATATTATAATATCAATTAGGTCAAAAAAAGAAACTCACCAAGCTGACCAGTGCTTATTGGTGAGTAGCCCTTCCCTTTCGTTCATCATGCATAAGCATGATTACTACAGCTGCACCACAAGAAGGTGAGGGATTGGACACCAGGTTACTGTCCAGGTCGGTTCCTTTAAGCCTTCGATGAAAGGAATTAAAGGGTCTCCTCCCTGTTAAAGACAGTAGCCTTTCCGCAGCCAATACCCTTTTTGCAATTTAAATGAAGATATGGAAAGAAACCATCTCCGTTGTCCAGCTTTTGTAGAAGAGACCAGCCTTTCTGCTAAATATTAGAGTGCAAGAGAGCGAATTATTTCATTATCAAGTGCTCGACATTAGATACCAACCAACCAACATTTTTAAACTTTATTAACATATAAGCTACAATGGATATTTATGATTTATGCTGTATACATAAAAACATAATAAGGGGGCCTTAGTTGTTTCCTCGATTGGGAAGACCATAAATGTAGTTATGCCACTGTGTTAAAGAAGTATTTGTGCCTCTTTATTCCTTGTCATTCACCATTATTTTCTTATGTCAGGTTGGCTTTGCTGAATTACAAAGAAGACAAAGAGTAGAATTCCATGAAAAGGATGAAGCTGAATATCCAGTTATTTCATTTCCTAAAGGTTTGTAATTACATAACATCTCAAACTGAAATTTTATTTAATTCCATAATTTTATATTTAGATTAAAATAGAATCCTTGCCTCTACACCTGAGGCTCATGGTTCAAACCTGGCCATGGTCGATGGATTTTTTAAGGATGGAAAAATCCAAGGGATAAGTCAGAAGGAACTTTAAGCTACGGGTCATGAGTCTTAAGATTTCAGGCTCGTAAAAGAACCACAAGCCTGAATAAAAGGCCTCTGTGCAAAATTTACTGAATGTTCCCATCCTAGTAATACCTTGGTTTCCTAGATGTCACTATGAGGTGGAATGCTGACCCTGGGCCACTCAATGACATCTATATGAAAACAAAAGTAACTAAAAATTTAGTATGGTTGAATTTCATCTCTGCAGGGGAGAACGCCTAAGTCTCACTGAGGGACACAAGGATATACTGCTACTAGATTAAAATGGAAAACGTGAGTAAAATAACAAACTTGCAGAATTAGATTTTACAGAGAACTAAAATTGCTTGGATAAATGACAAACATGGTTGTCGATAATAAACAGAATAAATAAAAAAAATTCAAAGGATGTATAGGTGAAAAAAATATGAATTGAGTACATGCCATTGTAGTGACCACTAAGAGTGAAACTTATGTTGATAGTTTAGTTAGGAAGTAATGCTATGAGGTTTCATTAACAATCATTAAATGAATCAGATTTTACACCTAACCTCATATTTTGTATATTTTCCAGGTCATGGGTGGGTCGTGCATATCTAATTCCTATTATTTCTCTGTAAGAATTGTTTATTAAATGCTATTTTATGTTCATTATTTGCTTCTGAATTTATGTATGGATGAAAATAGAAATTGAAACTTACACAGTTTTGCCCTACACATTTTTAGTTATAATTTGAACATATTACATAACTGTTTCTTACCTCTCCTCATACAAATCTTCCAAGTAGATCGCGATTTCAAGACCATAACGGTCTCATCTTCAGTACTATTTTGGTGACTCATGTTATGTTGATTGGAAGAAACTCCTCTTCTTCCCTCTGTTGGTGGATCGATGAACCTGGTGGATTAGGTCAGAATTTGCGGGAATATTGAAGTTCATAAGTTTTTCTTTGTTTTTCTGAATGTGGATTTTTCCCAAACCGAAATTGCAATCTACTTAGAAGATTTGTATGAGGAGAGAGTAAGAAATATTTGATTTCATCATAAATTAAACCTCATTGTGATTAATTCCTGTAAAAGTTAAATAATACACAACATTCAATGTGTCATTCTTGGTGGTCTAGTAGTTCTATGTTGGTATCTGAATTCGGAAATTGAAAACTGAGTTGAGAGCGAAGAATATTTAGACGAAGAAGTCTATTAGAAAAGGAAGTAAAGAAGATGAATGATAGTAGAGTTTACATATTGATAGCTAATAATAAACATTTATTGAATATATGCAGGAAATAACACTATGAGGTTTCTTTTAATTGTTTATGAGAGAAGAATGTCGCACAGACGCAACGAAATGGTTTGCATAAAAATCAAGAAGTATGAGGTGAGTCAAAATATACAACTCATTAACAATTAACGAAAACTTAATATTTAATTTTAGGATAAAAATAAAAAATCAGGGAATATATCAAATTGAATGCACAGGTTGTGAAAAGATATATATAGGAAAACCAACAGGAAACCTAAAAATTAGAACCACAGAACACACAAAAAATATTAAAAATGGGGAAATAGAAAAATCTGCAGTTGCTGCTCATGTTTGGTCTGAAAAACATAATATAAATTCAGGCACTAAATTATTAAAACAGTTAGAAAATACAAAAAGAGCTGACTATTTGGGAAAAAATCTATATCAGAAGAACAAAAACAGAGTTATGAATTATGAAATGCTGATGGAGCATGACCTCATTTAGAGGTCCTTTGGCCAACCATAGGATGGAGCTGACATCGACATCCAGGGTATGCAACATAAATCTAACCAGTCTGGACAAGCTGACGATATAAAACAGAATTGTTTTCAAACAAATCAACATTAATATTGAGGTAAGATGATCAGACTGAAAATAATTTAATTTAACGAAAACTTAGTTTACTAAAATTTGAAAAACAGAAAAATTGGCAGTAACTGCTCATATATGGATAGAAAGTCATAAATTTGAGAAGAGATCAGAATTAAAAAACAACTAAAAGACCAACATAACTCACAGTTTGGGAAAACATCTAAATCCAAAATAATAGAGACAGGATAATCAATTTTGAAAGTCCTGGGAAGATGGATTTAATAGTTCTTCTTCTTCTTCCTTTCATGTGATAGACCTAGTGGTCTGTTACGGTCTCAATCCAACGTTTGAAGGGTCTGCCCATAGATCTGAATTTAATAGTTCAATTACGCAATACCAGAGAGAAAAGATATACAGGGCTTCCAAAGGTCATCTCATCAGTCGAGTGGGGATAATGACCTCATAACGTGCCCCAGGTGATAGAGTTCAATTACGCAATACCAGAGAGAAAAGATATACAGGGCTTCCAAAGGTCATCTCATCAGTCGAGTGGGGATAATGACCTCATAACGTGCCCCAGGTGATAGAGTAAATGAGTTGAAGTGTAAAATAATATTACTCACATTGTCATTTATTAATTGGATACTTTTTAGTTTTGTGTCTTAATTTACAGGCCGTCGCAGATCTTTGAAATCACAACTGAAAATAGCTTTTGCTGAAGAGTTTCCTGAAGCCGAAAAAGATGACGGATATAAAAGAGTTAAAAAATCAACATTGCCAGATATAGTTAATCAGAATGACATAATTAAAATTGTTAGAAAAAATAAGGATATTGGATTCTTTTATATGATTTATGCTGCTTCACGGTCCTCAGTATTTTATACACCATATTGCCTCACGTATGTTTAATTCTTATTTATATTTTCTTTTAAGGAATTATAAGTAATTTTATAACATTATTAGCTAGTATAAAGGATAATGAGAAATTTGGCTAATGTAACTTTTAAATTTTTTTTTTTTTTAAGATCCCACTACAAGCCTCAGGAGGCCCTTGGGGTAGTAGTAGGAGGTTAAGGCTCCCACTTTTTCTTGACAATCGGCACTTGATGTCAGCCCTGCATGATGGCCGCCTTTACCCCAGAACAAGCGTCTGGTACTCATTTCAATTAGAGGCTGAGTCGACCCCAGGGCCATAGTGCCGCCAGAAGGTTTGGGTCGGTTTTAAAAATCCTGCCCCCACCGGGACTCGAACCCTCAACCTTCCGGCTTGTAGCGCTGTGCCTTAACCACTATTTGCTACGGCGTAACTGGTAAATTACTTATAAAATAGGAGGAAGAAGCACACACAAATGTGGCTTAGGATTTGGTCTCTGCTGTATCCAACAACAATTTTGTTTTCTTTAACAGACATTGAAATTGTATCTTTCACATGGTCTATCACAGAGCTTACACATGCAGTCCGACTGTTTGAATTCTGGATTGGAACTTAATTTCCATGATTAATTTCATCCGGTTCATGTTTGATTTAATATTAATATTCAATGAATTATACAAGAAGCAAATGCATAGAAGACAAAGCCAAGACATGAAAATAGATAAAACTTACCTTACATAGTCTACCGATAATATCCAAAGTTCATAGATGCGATATGACCAGAGATGTTGATGCGTTGATGCGTCTCAAATAATAATATTTTACCCATTGAAATTGTGCAGAGTTTGTGGTGATATGCATGCACTGCCAGTCTTGTTACTGCACTGTGTATCTTGTTGTTTGGTCCAGTCCAGTCTCGATTACTCATTGCATCTGTTGTGTAAAAATCATCCGGTATTTCTTTTCTCTTCTTTTGTCTTATCTCCTTCAATGTAGTTTCTGTTTAGTAGCTGGTAGCAGGAACTTTGTGCGTAGATCTTCCACGAGGAAAGTTTCCCGTACTAACTTGTATGCAAGTCTAGATAGAGCAAATTTGGAGATCCCCATAGCTGCTTTTAGGAATATTGCTTTCACTTTTTCTAAGGTGTTTAAGTCTCCATAGCTCAGGTCAGTCCATGTGATTTCTATTCCATATGTTAAGATGGGAAGTATTTTGGCCTCAAAAAGTTTCATGGTTGTTGCAAGTGACAGTTGTGTAATGTTTTCTATGTTGTATATGGCAACAATAGCAGCTCTTTCATATGAATGATTTGGCTGTTTGCAGTGTTACTCCTTTAAATGATTTATGGAAATATGTATTGTAAACAAACTATCTTAACCCTCTACTTGGAAAATTAGTCATTATGACTGCCAAGGTTAATTTTACACCAATACAACCAGGGATTACTTATTTTAGGAATTCACGCTATGAGGTATATTCATTTAGGTAAAATTTTATCACACACCTCATATTTTTTCTTTTTTAACTTAAACTAGTTTTGGAACTTTACACTTCAGATCCATAATCAGTATCCTTGCGACCATTGTTCTGTCATCTTGAAGAGCCCTCTTTGGCAAACTGAAAAACCTCAAATTCAGATCATTCTTCCCGGGAATTTCAAAGTTCATCAGTTTCTCCTTTTTCACCTTTGAATGTAGATCTTTTTTCAAACAGTGAAGTCTTTCGGTTTTTCTATTTGTTTTAATAATTTAGCCTTCTTTTCGATAAGATGTTTTTTGGAGCATGCAAGGGGCAACCTCTACAGATTTTTCTACTTCCTGCAGTGGCTGCCCATGCATGGTCCGAAAAACACCTTATCGAAAATAAGGCTAAATTATTAAAACATATAGAAAAACCAAAAGAACTCACTATTTGGGAAAATATCTACATTCAAAGGAGTGAAAAGGAGAAATTGATAAACTTTGAAATTCCCGGGGAGAATGATCTGATTTCATGGTTTTTCAGTCTGCCAATAGAGGGAGCGAAAAATGGCTCTTCAAGATGACAGAACAACGGTCGCAGGGATACTGATGATGGAACAGAAGTGTAAAGTTCTGAAACTAGTTTAAATTTAAAAAAAGAGAAAAAATATGAGGTGAGTGATAACATTTACGTATACAACCAGAAATGTTATGGTTAGAAAATTAGAGTCAGTTTGAATTATTTTAAGAGAAAAATTTATACCAAAGATAGGATCAATGACAGAATATTAAATTGAGATTATACGAGTTCAGATTTTACAGTAAATGCTAATATTTTCTCTTAAAAAGTTAAATCCCAGATTGGAGTTTCTCAGATAGCCCACTTGGTAGAGCATTTACCTAGAGTGTGAAAGGTCCTGTGTTCAAACCTTAGTCTGAGCATATAATTTTTCCCTTCAAATATAATTATCTATCATTGAGATATATGAAATGAATAATGAGAACATGAAAGAAACCGTACTGGGTTTATAATGTAAGGTAAAATTCCCAGTTAAATGTCTTCTTAACAAAGAAACCACCATTTGCAAGATAGAAGCAAAGGCTTCGTAGCATTTACTGCGTGGGAATTAACAGCATATATAAGAGAAAAATGCATTTAGATTGGAGTTTCTCAGATAGCTCACTTGATAGAGCATTCACTTAGAGTGTAAAATGTCCTGGGTTATCCATCATTGAGATGTATGAAATGAATAATAAAAGCATCAAAAGAAGCCGTACTGGCTTTATAATGTAATGTAAAATTCCCAATTAAATGTCTTCTTAACAAAGGCATTTGCAAAAGTTGCTTTATTCAAGAGAATAAGGTAAATTTGTGGATTTCAAGTTTATAAAATCCAGACCTATCAAAAACTAGGACTCAAAGATAGTTTAAAGTTTCAGTTTGTTATAATATTGTTAACAATTAAATCAATTATAAATAACCAAAAATTAATTAGCAAAATGCAAAAAAAATACTAGTGCACCATTAAAACATTTTACTTATCTTAGGAGTCTGCCATGCTGGCTAAGGTGGTAGCATACCTGCTACCTGACTGGAAGGCTCAGGAACACTATCCGGAGTGGTTGAAAATTTTATTTGTAAAATTAATTTAATTCTAATTTTTAATTACTACATTGTGTACTATATTCCACCTTAAATTGCAGTTCCTCAGTTGAAATTTTCAATCTTAGTGCCAAGAGGTGTGGTTGTGTACAATTTTTAATTGCTACATTGTGTACCAGATTCCTACATTTAATTGCAATTCCCTCAGTTGAGAAGGCATGTGGTATTGTTGATAGCGATTCATCTGTCGGTATGGGTATTGATGAAGGATTTATGGTTGAAGAAGGCACTACATTGAGGCTATCATTTAAAGAAGGAAGTTGTATTGTAGCACACTTTGCTTTGCACCTACCGTTTTTGTAGTATCACTGGGTAGTTGGACTCCTTCTAGATGTCCTTAGTTCAATTCAGTTTGCCACGGCTTATGAGATTCCTTCAGGGGAACTGAAGGAAGGCTAAAAAATGGTATTTTACTAAAATAAAAACACTGAGTAAATTTGAAAATGTAGCTTCCGCATTTATTCACATATTTAATTATTTTAACTAAATTGAAACTTGTATTTCTCCACTCTACTATCAGTTATATTTTGACCTTAATATTTGAGTTTGTATTTTTTAACATTCTTACCTCATATGTTTATTTTGTTGGACGATCATTTCAAAGCTATTACTCCATCTTCAGCTTGCCACAAAGTGGTTTTTTTTCTTTTCTTCAAGTTGTTGGCCCTGGATCTGTCTTCCAAGGAACTTGGTAATGAGATCCAGGGCCGACAATTTGAAGAAAAGAAAAACCAGTTTGTGGCAAGCTGAAAATGGAGCAATAGCTTTGAAACGATCGTCCAACAAAATAAACATATGAGGTAAGAATGTTAAAAAATACTTACTTACTTACTTACTTACTCACTGGCACTATCGAACCCGTAGGTTCATGGCCACACGGACATAAGCTCTCCATACATCCCTATCCTGAGCTAATGCTTTCCAATCATATGTTAAAAAAAAAAGAAATACAAACTCAAATATTAAATTAAACCCCATAATGTAACTTCCTAATGATTTTAAAATATATTTTGACCGTTATTAATGGCGGTGCTAATTACGGTTTGTGACTCAATATCACATATTATATTATTCAAAATTTACTATTTTGACTTTAAATTAACTGCACATTTATTTAAACTTAAATGTGATAATATGATGCACTATACTTTCAATTTGTACTCAATATTAAAAAATTATGTGCGACTGTTACTGTGTAGGACTAGTCGCCATGACATCTTCCAGTGCAATGTTCAGATCAAGAAGGCTCTCCTTCCTACAATCCACTATTCCAATTAAGTCATTGAAATCTGATTTAACTAACCTGGCCTATGAATGCTATTGATTGACTCACATCCAAGTTATCCAATCACTTCAAAGTAAATGTGGCAGTTGCTATTTCAAACTCCTTTGAAATTCTTAACTGATTCTAGAACTTTTCAGAACCACATAATATTCTCAAAAATATTATTCATTTACACTTTTTTATGTGATATAAAAAATGTGAATTGTTCAATATTCATACTTATTGACATTTTAACTGATTTTCCTTGAATATAAAAAAAATTAAAATATTAAAGATAATATATATGTAAAGTTATGTAGCTAGGAAATAACACTATGAGGTTTATTTTAATTTGTGTTGAGTTGTTTTTGACTCACCTCATACTTCTTAACTCCCTTGCAGACTCAAGTTTATTCACTGCATTTGTGACATTCTCAATGCTGTATCACGTTCACAACAGCTGTTGGACATCAGTTGTGAACGTGATACAGCATTGAGAATGTCACAAATGCAGTGACGAAACTCGAGTCTGTGAGGGAGTTATGAAGTACAAGGTGAGTCAAAATCAACTGAACACAAATTAAAAAAAAAAAATATATATATACATATATATATTAAATAAAGTAACCCCTATTAATATTAAATATGGGTAAATATTCAGCTTTAGCATTAAGCCTGGCAGACTCCTTGATTGGAATCTTGAAAGGAAAAGAGGAAGAGAAAAATAAAAGTAAACATGTAGATAGACATTTTGTAAAGAAAAAAAAATCATAGCCAACAAAATTTAAAAACTAGCTCAGTCGTAACTCATAATATGATACAATGAAGAATTCGTAGGAGTTACAGTAATTGTACATGAAATTATAAAGAATGATGGTTATCAAAACAAGAAGTTGAATACCATACCTTTTTCTCCTTTTCAGCATTGTACCTTATGAGAAAGTTGACAAAACAAATTTTCTGACTATAAGCCAAAATGGAGTGACACAGTATTATCCTGAAGACATGATATTTACACCTCTCGATGAATGGGAACGAGAATATGACTACTATTGTAAACTCATAGTGGTAAGATATCAGATCTGTGTTTAGTTAGGGATTTTATGAGGTCAATAAAAGACAAACTTGTAAAGTGTAGAATATATACAATGTCTGATTTATTAAGACGCCCAATAACCTTATTCTAAAATATAACATGAATATCAGGAAATGTATGATTATATATGTAACTAATTAAGCATATTACATTCATCTATTTATTTTACTTCAATTATGCCATTTGGCATCAGATTCCTCTTAATTCAAGCAGCTGTATCAGCTTTTTCCCCCACTACATATGAAACTAACTAACTCACTGGCACTATTGAACCCATAGGTTCATAAACACACATACATAAACGATTTTATTATTGATTTAACACTTCTCATTGAAGGATAAATTATATTTGAAGAGAGAAAATTTTCGCCTAGACCGGGACTTGAACCCGGGACCCTTGGCTTTCCGGGCCAAGTGCTCTACCAACTGAGCTAACCGAGACGAGTTGTGATCTAGACGCTAATTTTTCTCTTATGTGTGTTGTAATTCCCTCGCGCCAAATGCTTGAAACCATAGCTTCTGTCTTTGCAAATGGCGGCTTCCTTAGTTAAAAAGACATTTATAAAGCCAGTAGGGCTTCTGTTGACGATTTTATTATTAATTTAACACTTCTCATTGAAGGATAAATTATATTTGAAGAGAAAAATGTTCGCCTAGACCGGGACAACATATATAAGAGAAAAATTTGCGTCTAGATCACAACTCGCCTCGGTAGCTCAGTTGGTAGAGCACTTGGCCCGGAAAGCCAAGGGTCCCGGGTTCGAGTCCCGGTCTAGGCAAAAATTTTTCTCTTCAAATATAATTTATCCTTCAATGAGAAGTGTTAAATTAATAATAAAATCGTCAATAGAAGCCCTACTGGCTTTATAAAGTAGTGTTAAATT
This sequence comes from Diploptera punctata, assembly GCA_030220185.1. Lineage (NCBI taxonomy): Eukaryota > Metazoa > Arthropoda > Insecta > Blattodea > Blaberidae > Diploptera > Diploptera punctata. Next base: position 14,830 of record JASPKZ010000345.1, read on the forward strand.
CCCAATAAATGTCTTCTTAACTAAGGAGCCGCCATTTGCAAAGATAGAAGCTATGGTTTCAAGCATTTGGCACGAGGGAATTACAACATACATAAGAGAAAAATTTGCGTCTAGATCGCAACTCGCCTCGGTAGCTCAGTTGGTAGAGCACTTGGCCCGGAAAGCCAAGGGTCCCGGGTTCGAGTCCCGGTCTTGGCGAAAATTTTTCTCTTCAAATATAACACATATAAGCTCTCCATACATCCCTATCCTGAGCTAATGTTTTCCAATCATTCCCTGTATGCTCTACTGTCCTCAAATCATAGTTAATGTTATTCTCCCACCTCGCCTACCAACTGGATGTTTTCCCTCTGGTTTTCCTACAAGAAGCTTCCATGCACCTCTTTCATGCCACATGTCCTGCCCATCACAGTCTACAAGACTTAACTGTTCTTATTATATCTGGCTTCCTATAAAGATCATGAAGTTCACTGTTATGGAGTCTTCTCCATTCACTTGTCTGTTCATCTACCTTTGTTCTAAAAATTTTCCTCTCATTCCAATTGAGGGTCTTTCAACTTTCCAGCGGTTGCCCTTTTACCAGCCGGCTGCTGGCCCTTCACATCCACATGTGTCAATCACAGAGGTAGATGATCAACAGCCAGTGCAGGGGTGACATGTGGTTAGCATGTCGAGTCCCCCAGCAGTTATAGCTGGTTCCTCAACCTGGAGCCGCTACTTATTGTAGCTACCCAATTGCCTCACAATGGTGGGTGGGCACCAGTCCCATACTGGCCGAAATACCATGAGAAAATTTCTTCCCCCATGGAGACTCGAACTAGCGCAAGTCCCGTAGCTCTGCGCCAAGGCTTCCTACCTTAACTGCTCGACTATGGCGAAACTTTATCCTCAAATACTCATAATCTCTTTCTGTCTGTCTCTACATATAATTTTCTTAATTTCTACTACAGATTTTTTTGTTCCACAGTATTTTTCAAGTATTCATTTGGCCATAATATTCACTCATTAAGATCTACATTTTTTAATAAATTACAATAGGAAGTAATATTATGAGGTTCTTCTTAATAAATACGGCGAATCTGGTTATCTTACTTCATAAGTACTTGATGTTTTATTTTATATGTATCGATATGTTGTCTATCCATTGTCAGAATGTCCAGACTGTTGATTTTTATGTTGTCGACCCTGGATGTTGACTCCCACACCATTCTATGGTTGACCAAAGAACTTGTGAATCAAATCTTTTTCCATAAGAATGATTACCGTATATCTCGGCAGATAAGGCGACCTTCAGATAAGACGAGGTATAGATTTTTGTCGAAGTTTTATAATTTTGGAATATGTGTCCTATAAGACGACTCCCAAATTATCAACGGCCTATGAATTTAGTTTAGATCAGCGATCATTACTAGCTTACTGTATAGCATATACAAAATTACCATACTCGTAATTTTTTAAATGAAATTTTATGTTATATATTATTAATGTTTTAACCCCTCATTATGATAAATAAATACATTTTATTTTCATTCAACCGGCAACACTGCTACACTTTCGATAAGTTGTACTAGCACGAGAGATGAGATCTGTTGCATGGAAGGCAGTAGAGAGTGTTATGATAAGGAAGGAAGACTTGTCACATGAGAAATTTCTTTGTTACGCTACTATCAAACCCAAATATATATGTTATCCACATACTTAAATGTTATACAATGCCCTTTGCATCATGCATAGTAATAATAACACTATATTAATAATTAAAAGAAAGAACACAATATAAGCAATAATGTCCATGTTTATTGACTACACAAAACAGACTGCAAAAGAATTGAATAACTGGATGTTTTCAGGACTGGTTTGATAGTAGCTGTACTCACGGGGATTCACTATATCTCTAACAGTTCCCCCCCCACATGTCAACTGATCGGTTTGTCACCGTGCATCATTACGTCAGTTGCAATAAGTGGTTGCATTGTTATTTGGTGTGTCGTGTGTTCAAGTAATTTTTATTATTTACCAATGATGATGATGATGAACGTGAGGATTTTGCAGGATTTTAAATACATTGGCGAGTTATTTTTTCATTTTATAATGGTTTTAATTTATATAAATTTCAATCTAATTTTTTGTATCTGTCCTATAAGACGACCCTGGATTTTGGGGGCTTTTATTTATGGTTCAACTATCGTCTTATCTGCCGAGATATACGGTATGAATTTTGAAAATCAACAGTGGACAATCTGACCATGTATGGACACCATATTGAAACATCAAACATTTATGAGGTCAGATGACCACATTCACTTTATTTATCTAAATTTTTATTGCAATGATCCCTACCCTCAACAGAGGTTCATTGTTAAATAAAATATGAATAATACTGTGAAATATAAAATTTTCTGTTCAAACTTCAGCTATTCCTATGGATCAATAAAATGAAATTCACTTCCTTTGTAATCTACATAAAAAGTATGGGGTCATTCCATGTAAAACAATATGTAGCAAAACACCAGCATCTCCAAATTCGTTCAAAATTTTAGATTTAACTCTTAAGTATGATTCATCTACAAAATCATATTTCTATGGTTTAAATTTTTTGGACCAGATCAGTCTCATGGGCTAGTGGTCAGTGTTCCCGACTACTGTTTATGAGGTCCCAGGTTCAATTCCCGGTCAAACCATAGGAATTTTTCCTTAAAGGGAATTATTCCTGTGGTTGCCCATGGTCTGGAATTTAGGTTAAGTTTAGGTAAGAACTCTCCTGGTGCTCCATTATCATTTATCACCCATCATACCACTGGGTAATGTAACTCTGCCTTCCATGTGTCCTAACCTAAGAAATGGATTACAATTCTGCCAATGCTAGGGGAGAAAGACAACCTGGTGGCATTAGAACAAAATCACAATTATGGACCATTGAAATTAAGTTATGTAGATAGGTAATAACACTATGAGGTTTTTTTAATATTGTTTATTTTTTATTATTTCACTCACCTCATACTTCATAATTTTGTTTTCCTATGACTTGATAGCCAACTTTGTTAAGTTATGTAGATAGGAAATAACACTATGAGGTTTTTTAATATTGTTTATGAAGTATGAGGTGAGTGAAATAATAAAAAATAAACAAGACCATTGAAATATTAATTATTTGAACACAGACTTATTTTAATGTTTTCTCTGATCATAAGAATAATTTAAAAAAAGTTTTTATGGTATTATTAGATAGCTTATTAAAGAGGTTGTTAAGACACTGTATTTTGGGGAAGCTGTTAAAATTGGATTTGAAGATATTTAAGAATATATTTTTAAAAGTACTATTATATAAGACTCAATAATATAAAAAAAATATTATCGCACCAAGAAGTTGCGTATGATTCAGATGGAATTTCTGTAAATAACAACACAGAATTTTACTAAAATTTCCGAATTCACTTTATTTATTTATTTCACAGAATTTCCACTAATTCTTTACAAATAATTTGCTGCTAATAAAGTCTCTTTGCTTCACATTTATTTGACCATCCTGTTCTTTCTACTCAATGATGTTTTCAATTAGATCGTCTTCTTGTCCTCGTTCTTGAGATTGCTTCACTGTTTACAACTCAGTCATAATTGACTCATCTGACCCTCTGTTTAAAAATTTTCTGAACTTTTAGAGATTCCATCATGAGATTGTTGTAATAGAATAAGAAATTTTATATCCTCTATAAAAATGGAACACAATAGAAAAATATTTGAGTTTAATATATTAACATTTCTTTATTTTACTGTAAGTTTCAATACATGCTCAAAGTGAAAAATAAATAAAAATTAAAAAAATACCTTCAAATATAGTATAATTTTCAGTTCATTAGTACAATTTTTACATTGATACAACAAACCATGTGATATTTAATAATATTTTAATATTAGACTAAATGTTAAACTCCTGAATTATTTCTTCTATCATTACAATTTAAAAATTTATAAGAAGCTCATATTATATCATTTAAGTATTTTTCATTAAGACATTCATGTACTAGACTATTAAAAAAATCCAGGACTTCACTTTAAAAAAATCTCAAATTTTGTAAGGAATGACCCTATGATCTCTAATTTTCTTTATATCAATTTTACTTTATTTCAGATGAAGACATTCAGACAGTTTCGAATGTGGAAAGGTTTCTGTGTTTGGCGGAAATATTGTGTGTGGAGAAAATATATTACTGCCAGACAGGAGCTTGAGAAAAATCTCTTTATTTTAAATCCAGTTTTTCAAAAGGCTCTTCTAGAAATTCAGATCCTATGTTACAAAATTATACATTTATCATTTAATGACAGAAGTAACATAGAAGAAAATGTCCTACCCAATTTTATAGGAGGACAGGTATGATTGAATAAGAAACACAAGCATGCTAACTTTTAATTAAATCTAAATATTAAATGCTAACTTTTCTTTCATAAATTGATATCAACCAGTTTTTAATTAGAGAGAACAATTAATTTTTTTTTTCAATATAATTGTTAGTTTGTGTGTGGTCATATTGTCACAAGTAGTGGCAGCATTGGCATATGTAAAATTTACTTAATAATGTCACAAAAGTTTTATAAAAAAAATATTTCTTTATTTTGTTCACACTGATTCTATTCACAAACACATATGACTTTTTTTTTCAAATATGACTTGACCTTCAATAAGAAATGTTAAATTTATAATAAAACATACATATCTTTGATTTCAACACTAACAATACTGGCTTTATAATGTACTGAACTTCGAAATTCCTGCAAATTTTGACCTGATCCAGAGGTTCATCGGTCCACCAACAGAGGGAAGAAGAAGAAGAAGAAGAATTTCTTCCGATCGACATAACATCAGTCGCCAAAAAAGTACTGAAGATGAGATCGTTATGGTCTCGAAATCGTGATCTACTTAGAAGATTTATATGAGGAGAGGTAAGAAACATTTAATTTCACCATAAATTAAACCTCATAGTGATTAATTCCTGTAAAAGTTAAATATAAATAAGTTTAATTATATAACAGGAACACTAAAAAGAACTTCGAAAAATAAAGCTAGAAAAGATTCTATAATGAAATTATACAAGAGAATGGCAGTTCCTATTATTACTTATGGATCCAAAACATGGACAGTGACAACATAACAATGTGCCAGAATACAAGCAGCCGAAGTGAAATTCCTAAGACTAATAGCAGGATATCAAAGAACAGACAAAAACACAACACACAGAAATAAGACAGCAACTAAAATTAGAGGAATTAAACACAACAATAGTGAAATACAGAACAAACTGGAAAGAACACTTAGCAAGGATGACTAAGAATGGAATACCAAAAGCAGCATACAACTATTCACCACGAGGATGAAGAAGCTTGTGAAGACCAAAGAACAGCAATTTGGAGCTGGAATAGATTAGTAAAAAAGCCTAAAACCGCAATGAAGAAGAAGATGCATTGTAAGTATGTCCTACAGTTGTCCCAGAGAAAGAAAAACCCAAGAAGGAATGCAAGTGCCTGTGACGATCGAATGCCATGTGAGTCTATGTTGTATTGTAAACTTCAAAAACACAAATTTAATAGTGAGTGGAGAACATATTTTTAACAACTCACCTCATACAATTTCAAATTTCTTTGATACCCATGGTTTTAGACATTATCTTGTCCCTCTTTAGTCATGACTTCCACTAATGATGTAACCTCATAATATTTACTTCCCAACATTAATTTAAATATTCAAAAAAATAGTTCAGCAATGAATTGTAAGCTTAATTCAAAACTAGTATAACATTTAATGCTAATTGTTAATTATTATCGGATTAATACAATTAACATATCTACTAGGATTGTTTTATAGATCACACAAATAAAATAAATAATACTATAGTTAACCCTTCTACATTAAGTCAAATCCATGAGACATACATAGTCTAATATTTAGACAGTAAATCTATTATCAAAAATAATGCATGGTTTGTATTATAGGAGTTCTGCAGACATCTGAAGTGCCATTTTATTTATTTTAAAATGTATTTTTATTTTTCTCTAGGATGATAAATTGGAACAAGTTCAGGAAAGGTTAAATGCATTTCATGACTTTGTGAAAGAAATTGTAAATACAGCATGTATTGAAGCATTACTTGCTGCAGGATTTACTACAGATGACAGCAATTTTCTTTTGCCACAAGAGGAAAAAAGTTACAAGAAACGAGATAAAAATAAAATGACGTATGTAGATCGATTGAACAAGAGAAGATTTTGTGAGAGATTGTGTTGGCAAGTATAAGAGTTAAAATTATATATTACTTAGATTACTTAGGGTTATTTACTGAATTTCCAAACATGAAACTGTATAATCTATCAACTTGTAGTTAATAATTAGTACAATTATATCTTTAGGCACATTACAAGTTTTTATTGAATAATATTGAAAATAAATCATTACATGAAGATCTTGAAGAAGATTTCTGGGCTGTTGGCCATGGTCTTGAGGTTTGAAGTTCCCCGATATTTCACCAGCATCCGGCATCCTCAAGGTTTGTCAATGCATGTACATCAAAGAATTCTTTTTTTCAAATGGCCCAGGTTGTCGTTTCGGCATTTATGGTGTTCTCTCCTGGCATGGCATACTTATAACCCACTTCTGAGGTTGGGGCACATGGAAGGTGGGATTATGCTTCCCCGATGATATGTGAGTTGATGATGATGGTAATGATGTGCCAGGAGACGCTTTAAACTGAACTTAAGCTAATTAGGTGAATATGATATTATAAAATATAAATAAAACTTAAAGTTTTATATGATTTTCATATTTATTAAAATACAAATTTGTAACAGCTGTTTCAGTACTTTATACCTTCTTCAGACAAATTTTATCATGAGTACATATAAACTCCAGTACAGAATATGATATTGATGATAATGATGGCCAGATGATGTTCGGGGACCATTTGGGCCTTAAAGTTTCCTGACAGGTGAGGAAAAATTGCGAAGAAAAACCTCACCCAGAAAACTTGTCCTGACCGGGGATTGAACCCGGACCCACTGCATGACAAGGCAGCACGCTACCTCGAGACCACAGTGGCGGACACATCAAAGAATATTATCTTACTCTATATATATATATATATATATATATGTAAATTGTCATTGTCGTTAAAATTTAAGTAATAGTAGTAGTATGTACAGTCTGTCCATTAAGGATCGCATGTTTGGATGCATTAGACAGTAAAATGCCTTCTCTGCTGAGCAAGTTGTATGCTAATACGATTTTGCTTACTCAGAAATCTGTTTCATTGCGATAATAATTGGTTAAATTTGTAAGCTAACCTGCGGAGGTACCTTACATGAGCAACTCAAATTAAAATCCCGAAGGGAACCGAACGGGAACCGATGGTAATCGATGTACTTTGCTGCTTTATCCAACATTTATCCAAGATGTCGGACCTTGAAGACTTCGATCATGTTTTCGGTATACACGGAGAAGAGGAATTTGATAGAGTCTACCAAAGAATTCAACTGGAAGAACAGGAGAATCGGCGTAATATTGCGTGTCGCAGACGTGTTTGTATACGGTATTATTTGCGGGATGCAAGCATAAATGCATTCCTCTATAGCAGACGAAAATAACGGAAGTGGTTTTTATCGCTGAGAATTCTGGGTAATTTGTTGCCAATATTACGAAAACGTCGACGCTCGTGCATGACCGATAAGTCGGCCTTTAATTCGTTCTCAGCAATTGCTCACGGTGAATCAGCTCACTAGTGATTGGAAGTAATTTGAGTAGAGAGTAATGTTCTAACATACGACCCTAAATGTGTAGAGAAATTCAAGCTTTCTGATTAGACATCTTTCTTACTTGAAGCTCAAGTGCAAAATAAGTAATGTCATGTGATCTATTCTCCCTCCTGCACTTCCTTCCACGACCTCATTGGCTGTGCATTTTTGCCCGCTTCCTGAGAAGATGGCTTATTTGCAATAGCTTCTCTACAGTTTCTATGGACAGACTATGGTAGTAATGGTAGTAGTATTATTTTATGTAACAATGCTCGTTAAGAACTCAGGTCATAAGCTTCAAATTCAAATCTGGTATGATAAAGTCAACAAATTGTGCTCATGGGCCTCTTTATTTAAGCTTCTTCTACATGCTGTAAACGGTGTCATAGAACCCATGACTGTACTTATTTTCCAAATGAATCCAACTTATGACTTTTATGCCCTTAAAAATCCATAAATCCCAGCCAAGATTGACTCACAAGCTCAGAACGAGAGTTGAGCATGATATTGTAGCTATCTAAATTCCTCACAGTGCTGTGTGAGCACCAGTTCCTTACTTACTGACTTACTTACTCACTGGCACTATCGAACCTGTAGGTTCATGGCCACATGGACATAAGCTCTCCATACATCACTATCCTGAGCTAATGCTTTCCAATCATTCCCTGTATAATCTACTTCCTTCAAATCATAGTTAATGTTATTCTCCCACCTCATTCTTGGTCTACCAACTGGACATTTTCTCTCTGGTTTTCCTACAAGAAGCTTCCACGCACATCTTTCATTCCCCACATGTGACACATGTCTTGCCCATCGCAGTCTATGAGACTTAACTGTTCTTATTTATCTGGCTTCCTATAAGACCATGTATTTCATTGTTATGCAGTCTTTTCCATTCACCTTCTGTTCATCTCTCTTTGGTCCAAAAATTTTCCTAAGTACTTTATTCTCAAGAGCACCAATTCCTTACTATCGAAATTCCGAGAAAATAATTTCTTCCTCCAAGGGGACTTAAACCAGTACATATCACAAAACTCCACACTAAGATGTGATGCCTTAGGCCACTTGGTTACAGCACAAGATTTATTTCTTAATTAGACCTTATTTATATATTATTTTTTAGTCTGATCATCTTACCTCAATATTAATGTTGATTTATGTTCTTGAACATGTTTCAAAACAATTCGTTTTATCGTCAGCTTGTCCAGAATGGTTTGTTTTATGTTGCATTATGTTGCACAACCTGGATGTTGATGTCAGCTCCATCCTGTGGTTGGCCAAAGAACCTCCAAACAAGGTCACACTCCATCGGTATTTCAAAATTCATAACTTTGTTTTTGATCTTCAAAATATCACTTCCTAAAATTAAATATTAGACCTTATTTACATATTTTAGGAATTCACACTATGAGGTATATTCATTTAGGTAAAATTTAAATATATGAGGTGAATGATTACATTTTACTTAAATAGACCTTATTTATCTAGTATTTTGACTTTTCTGTTTTTTTTTTCAGTTTTATAAACATGATCGACTATATTGTGCTACATTTGCTTCATGTCTTATCACGTAATTCTTTGGAGGATTTAAAAGATGTCTTATACTTACATTATAAGTATCTCCAAGTAAAAGTGATCTCAAAGGTACAGACACAACCACGAAACTAGAGGATGGAAGATCTCCTAGTGATCCCCAAGTAAGAATATTAAATCATCTTTAAATTAAACTCTATAGGAAATATAAATTTAAAATTAAATTATAAGTAATGCCATGAGTGATTTCCAATTTCTAGAGGATTTTGAATTTATCTAGAGATTAGGACTATTTAATGAATAAAATTAAGCTGTTTACTCACAAATCATTATTTAAATATAATTATTTTAAAATATTTATATATTTAATGTAAACGGCGATATTTGAAAACAAATGAAAAATGTTTGGTTATGTTTCATTTGTTCATCACTGCAACTTGATTATACTATATATTGCCAAATAGGATCGCAATATTGTAAGAATGTACCCTAGTGGAGAAAAAATTAAACACATCAAACTGTATATTATAACCAACTTTATAGGTTATTAATTCATTTTCTTCAGAAACAACTTAGTAAAAAACAGTATTTAAATACACACAATTATCAAATGTGCAGGTCGAAGGAATTTGTACATTATTTGCTATATTCAACTTATTTTTAGAGAGTCAGTCACCTCAAAATAATGCTCTGATCTGTTCGGAATATTAAAAAGGAGGAGCTTTCTTTATTTTAATAATCAAAATTTGATAATTATCAAGGTGAAACACGACTATGATTGGTTGTAAATAAAATTCATTGAAACGTGATTGGTCATTGATTCCCATTTGGGGCATGAGTACTAGTCTTGCTTAATATTGCAGTGTGTAATTATCTTCTTGTAATCTTGTGAACCCATGTTTTCCTAAACAGAGATTTAGGCGCTTTCCCCCTACAGGGAAGAATTTGAACCATACTAATTTAGTTACACTTGTTTTTGTATAGATGTCATTTGAGTGGTCCGTGGTCAGCGTTTCGCCTCATACTGACATCTAGGAAACCAAGGTAGTACTAGGACGGGAAAATTCGGTAAATTTTGCTTAGAGGCCTTTTCATTCAAGCTTAAGGATCTTTTACGAGCCTGAAAATCTTCAGACTCAGGACCCACAGCTTAAAAAAATATAAATTCAAGTTAAAAAATCTAGCAGTATAAAATTTAGAAAGGGGTAAACAAAATAAAAGTTGTATTTGGTGGTAAAATTAACAAATTTTTTACTTTGCATTGATAAATCAGAGTTGTATCATTATATTATTAAGATTTATTTTCCAGCTTTTAAAATTAATGGCATAATTTAATTTTAAGATTATTAGGCGTGTCAGTGTCATCTGAGAGTATAGAAATACGAAGTAATATACGTGTTTTATATCATCGTATGGGAAAGAAAAAAAAATGCTCAGGTGGTCACAATGAAGGTGTTGTTATAGTAGAGTATTAACTAAATAGTAAGCAAAATTAAATTTAAGACTGCAGTGAAATACCCAGATAATTTATAATACATTTTGCTGTTAGTAGGCCTAAATAAAATAAAAGTCTGTTACACAAGAACTACATAAACTAAACAAATGTCTCAGCAAGTCAAATTTATGGTCTGATTTTACCAGTCTATGGCATATAACTTTCTTAATTAAATTATATATTTCCAGTTAGAGTACAAGAAAACAAACATGGCAGCCGCTATATATTGTGGCTTTCAGGTAAACCCTCACTCCTAGTGGTCAGATTTTACTGATTTTTGGAGTACACCTTTCTTGTTATATTTCAATGTTTCATTGTGAAAAATAAAAAAATTGTGACTGCTAGAGCAATTTTTAAATGTGTGCTTCAGATCAGTCTCTATTACCGATGATCAAATTGCTGGTTAACAAATTCAACTTTACTTTTTTAATTGATTGCTATATACCAAGTATGGTTCCAAAAAAAAAAAAGCAAAAATTGCAGTTGCTAGAGTGTTAACAACACATAACACATTATATACACACATCAAGAAAGGTTCACATCAACTTGATATGTCGTGCAGGTATGTCACCCTGAAGTTGTTTGTAAACATATCCCTCAGTTAACATGAGCTCTACGTGTGGGTAGAACATCACACACTATTGAATTGCAGCATTTCAGTTGTAAGTGAAGCACCAATAAGGACACATTAGAGATGTCTTTCGATCATTAGAGTGAACATCCAAAGTACCACGAAGGACAATCTCGACCATTTATCAAGTCCGCATAATCACATAATGTGAAGAAGGCTTATCAATTAGGGAATTTGATCGATGTGTGCACCGATGTTAAAGTGATGTGGTGCAGACATGTAATTGGTTCTAATTGACAGGTAATTTTGATTGAATCTATGACTGTTGACTCAAAGAAACCATAGGCTGTTTTCTTCAGAACTGAATTCAACATTTTAAGAGGCTAGAGGATGTCATGTATTGCATCAAACTGTTAGGAGAAGGGTACATGATGCAAATCTGTATTCCCATAATGATCATGGCGAGGACCACGTCAATACACCACAACATCATGGACACCATTACAGATCAATGGTTGATCAACAGCACACAGTGTGCAAAAATTTTATTAAAATCGGTTCAGTAGTTTAGGATTCCATCGTGGACAAAACACGTGACACATAATTTTTATATATTAAGATATATACATACATTCACGCCGTAGCGTAGTGGTTAAGGCACTGAGCTACAAGCCGGAGGGTTGAGGGTTCAAGTCCTGTTGGGGTCAGGATTTTTAAACTGACCCAAACTCTCTGGCGGCACTATGGCCCTGGGGTCGACTCAGCCTCTAACGAAAATGAGTACCAGACGCTTGTTCTGGGGGTAAAGGCGGCCGTCATGCAGGGCTGACAACCCGGCTGACATAAAAGTGCCGAATGTCTAGAAAAAGTGGGAGCCCTTACCTCCTACTACCCCAAGGGCCTCCGGGTCTGTTGTGGGATCACTTTACTTACATACATTTTTGGCATGGTGTTTAAGAAAAATTATATCATCTCACCTCATATCCTTCTTCTTATTAGAATGGTTTTGGAACCTTATTAGGTTCCATCCTCAGTACTTTAATGATCATTATGTCATCTTGAAAAGCCATCTCCTGCTCCCTGTGTTGGTAGACTGAAGAACCTCCAAAACAAATCACTTTCCCCAGGAATTTCAAAATTCATTAATTTATCCTTCTCATTTTTTAATGTAGATTTTTTTCCCAAACCATGAGTTCTATTGGTTTTCATATTTGAAGAAGAAAATTGTATGCTTAGACCGGAGCTCGAACCCGGACCTTTGGCTTTCCGGGCCAATGCTCTACTGACTGAGCTATCTGAGCGAGTTCTGATCTGAATGCAAATTTTTCTCTTATATACATTGCTAATTCCCACGCACCAAATGCTATGAAACCATCGTTTCTCTCTTTGCAAATGGCGGCCTTCTTATTAAGAAGACATTTATTTGGGAATTTTTTTATATTACATTATAACACCAGTATGACTTCTTTTGATGTTTTCATTATTCATTTCATACATCTCAATGATGGATAAATCATATTTGAAGAGAAAAATTTTACACTCAGACTGCTCTTATATAAGAGAAAAATTTGCATTTAGATCAGAACTTGCAATCAGTAGAGCATTGGCCCGGAAAGCCAAAGATCCTGGGTTCAAGCCCCGGTCTGAGCGTAAAATTTTTCTCTTCAAATATGATTTATCCATCATTGAGATATAAGAAATGAAAAATAAAACATTTGAAAGAAGCCATACTGGTGTTATAATGTAATATAAACAAATTCCCAAATAAATGTCTTCTTAATAAAGAAGCCGCCATTTGCAAAGATAGATATGATGGTTTCATAGCATTTGATGCACGGGAATTAGCAATATATATAAGCGAAAAATTTGCATTTAGATTGGAACTCGCTTGGATAGCTCAGTCAGTAGAACATTGGCCCAGAAAGCCAAAGGTCCTGGGTTTGAGCCCTGTGAGCGTAAAATTTTTCTCTTCAAATATGATTATCCATCATTGAGATGTATGAAATGAATAATAAAACCATTCTACTTGTTTTATTAATTTCACCTCTCTTTCGATTTGATGTCATTCTAACCATGTGTGAGCAGCTACTGCAGATTTTCTACTTCCCCATTTTTTACTTTCCTGAGATGTACTTTCACTCGGGTTTTTAAATTTCTCTTTGTTTTCCCCACGTATATTTTATCACATTTCCTGTTTTTTGATCTCATCATAAATCCTTGATTTGTGAGAATACACAAGCTTGGTTAGCGGCAGATGTGTGCTATGTACTATAGGTTTTTGTGTTATGACACCTTCACATTTTTCAAAAGTTGTTTTAGAATTTGTATATTGTAAGATAATTATGTGAAATAGTTATGAAATTTGAACAGATATTAAAGAGGCTAAGTAATAATGCATTGAAATTTATTGTTTTCAGTTGCCCATGTTTGTTCTGGATGTTGTTATCAGTCCTGAACAAATTTTACTTGATCCAAATAAGAAGGTATTTCATGATATCTTCAATGAAATAATGGATAATTGGGATGATTGTATAATAGCAATTAAAACATATCTGCCAGATCCATTCTTTCATCCATTTACAGAGTAAGCATTTTTCAATTGATCTTTTAAGATTAATAGTTTGTGTTTCAAAAATGTTTGTAACATTGCTATATTGCTAGGTTGAATAGATATTGATAAAGCTGGAGGGTAAAATAACTGGGTATTAGTATTGAGATGTACGTACTTATGTTTCTGAGGAGGAGGAACCAGCACTTATCAATAGTACTATATGATGCAATACCAAATAACCTGAAATCACATTATGAACCATTAGGAAAGTCTTAGATTAGATCTGGTGGGTAATATTTTGAGGCTGAGAACATTAAGTTTTTTCAAAACAATATAGTTGTTAGATTTTCACATTTCTCAGTAATTTCTTTCTAGAAATTACTAGGGCATTCGATAAATAATGGCAACACTGTTGTAAATCAGCGATCCTAGTGATGTATGTTGTTGAACAGTCTTTGTTGTATAAATCTGTAGTCTAATATTGAAAGTCTCGAAATAGCAACATTTTGTGAATACATTCACTGTTTCTTGTATTTAGTAAATAATGCTGCCCTAAAAAGGTGTTCAGTAGAATTTGTTTAGAAGGTGGAATTGGGAAGTATTCGAACATCTACCAAATTCACCAGACATGACATGAGCCCTTGTGACTATAACATATTCTCAAATATCAAAGACCTTAATATTTAATTTTAGGAAGTGATATTTTGAGATTATTTTAATTATATTATTTTTAGTCTGATCATCTTACTTCAATATTAATGTTGATTTGTTCTTGGACATGTTTCAAAATATTGTGTTTTATCGTCAGCTTGTCCAGACTGGTTTGATTTATGTTGCATTATACTGCACACCCTGGATGTCGATGTCAGCTCCATCCTGTGGTTGGCCAAAGAACCTCCAAACAAGGTCATGCTCTGTCAGTATTTCAAAATTCATAACTCTGTTTTTGTTCTTCTGAAAAGAATTTTGAAATACAGACGGAGCGTGACCTTGTTTGGAGGTTCTTTGGCCAACCACAGGATGTAGCTGACATCGACATCCAGGGTGTGCAACATAAATCTAACCAGTCTGGACGATAAAACAGAATTGTTTTGAAACATGTCCAAGAACAAATCAACATTAATATTGAGGTAAGATGATCAGACTAAAAATAATATAATCAAAGACCTTGTACGAGGCATTAATTTCAATCAAGAGTTGATATCCAGAAAGCTCTAGATCATTAGTTAAAGGAGATATCCAGAAATGGTGCTGCAGATGATGTACACAATCTTCCAAGGATTTGGTAACTTATAGTTGACTTGGCAGTGGACTTTAAATTAAGTTTGTAATATCAAAAGTATCCTAAATAAATTTTTTATGATGTTATAGCAGTGTTGTCATTACTTACAGAATGTCCTGGTATTTAAAGTGTTTGGTTTTTTATTTGCCTTTACCATATTTTATATATGAATTGCCAGCTTTGTTGAGAATCTAGTTTATATTAGGAATATTAGCTGTAACATTTGCAAATTCTGATTTGTGGGATAACTAGTTAAAAATTCATCAGCAGGGCTTACTTTTGCAAAGAGCATAGTTGAATAATTATTATATCTATTTGAGTTATGTAGGTAGGAAATAACACTATGAGGTTTATTAATTTTGTTTATTTGTTTCTTGACTCAACTCATACTTCTTAACTCCCTTGCATATCTAGATTTTGTCACTGTATTTGTGACATTCTCAATGCTGTTCACGTTCACAACTGACATCCAATGGTCTCCATGGACATCAGTTGTGAACGTGAACAGCATTGAGAATGTCACAAATACAGTGACGAAATCTAGATATGCAAGGGAGTTAAGAAGTATGAGGTGAGTCAAGAAACAAATAAACAAAATTATATCTATTTTCTTAATTATTTTATTGCATTGATGCATATCTCCATGCT
>JASPKZ010000346.1:0-145002 GCA_030220185.1 Diploptera punctata
ACGCAAATAATTAAAATGTGTTACTTGTTCCAGAGGTTTGCTGTCTATTATGATTTTTGATCTTATATGTTCACTTCTCCAAAATGCCATTATTTTCGTTTTTTGTTTTGATATTTTAAAATTATATTCTTGGAATAACTGATTTAATTCAAGTAAAGAGTACTGCAAATTATTTTAATTTTCTAGAATAATAACCACATCATCAGCATACATTAAAAGTACTTAAGCATAAAAGGATAAACTATTAGGGATTTGCGATAGAATAAATATTGTTACTTGGAACGTTAGTGGTCTAGGAAGAAAGAAATAGAATGATGGTGATTGTAATTTTATCTTTTGTTTTGTTTCTCTTCGCCATCCGAAGTAGCTCGTATCCTTAGAGCTGAAGCAGGCACTTGTACAACACTTACTAAGCTACATTTTTACTACTGTGATGTATTATTGACCAATTTAAATTATGAATGATAAACAAGCTACAATGTAATCATAATGCTTGTGTTAGATATTTTTAATATCCGAAGATATGACCACGTTTTGCCATTTATCAAATCAGTGAATCAACGCCGGCTAAGTGACAAAAAGCTTAGCATTCGCTCCAAATTACTCACATCTGTAATCCCAGATATGAGAAATCCCTTTTATTATTTACCTTTTAATCATAACCTCAAAATCAGATCTCTCAGTTCAATATAATATTAAACATACCACATCACAGATTATCTCATTCTTCTTATTTCATTGTTCCAGATATGAGAAATCGCTTTCATAATTTACCTTTTAATA
Organism: Diploptera punctata; assembly: GCA_030220185.1. Classification (NCBI taxonomy): domain Eukaryota; kingdom Metazoa; phylum Arthropoda; class Insecta; order Blattodea; family Blaberidae; genus Diploptera; species Diploptera punctata. Next base: position 784 of record JASPKZ010000346.1, read on the forward strand.
ACAACGTCAAAACCAGATCTCAGTTCAATACAATATTAAACATACCAGTTCACATAATATCTCATTCTTCTTCTTATATCATTGTCTCATTTACCCGTTATTGTATTTTGCTATCAGTAGAAATCAGCAGCCGCCACTCACTAGACACTTCGAAGCTAAAGTTAACACAATGTATGATAGCTCTAATATAATGTCAATCTTTATCGATATCATAAGCTACTTGGTTACATAAAAATTATTTATAATTACAAGTATTTGCAATTAATGTAATTTTTATAACAATTTATTCGTTTCAATTTTTTATGTTAGTAGTATTTAATATCCAGGTTGAAAAAACGAGCTATGACGGTTAATGGACCCGACATGCTGACCACATGTCACCCAAACACTAGCTAGATGATCGTCTACCTCTAGGATTAACACATGTGGATGTGAGGTCAGCAGTCGGATGGTAGCAAAGGGCCATCTAAGCCTGTCGTGCTTGGAGTAAAAAAGATGATTTAATATTAGTTTGAGTTTTAATTGCAGTATAAAAGAACATTTTATATAACTTATTTTACTGGCTGAGTGAAAGATAAAGACCTTACACCCTGAATTCTAAATTTAACTTACTAGTATTACTATTACCACTATTATTATTATTATTATTATTATTATTATTATTATTATTATTATTAATCAACTTCATGTATTAAGCCTCATAAGATTTATTTCGGTCTCATTCTTTAACACTGTTGAGTATATTTTTCAATATTTCTTCTAGCCTTTGGGCTGTAGTTCATCGCCTTTTTTGGTATCCGGTCGTTTTTCATTCTTTGTACAATCAGACTTGAAGTCGAAATGTCCTCTGGGTATGTTACTAGCCTCCCGCAGGGTAAGATGAAGTATGGGGCTGCCATCTTTAGGATAATAACTATTATTATTATTATTATTATTATTATTATTATTATTATTATTATTATCATCAGGTTTTAGGACAAGTCACAGTACAGCAACTGCTCTCCCTAAACTAACCGAAGATGCGCGAGAAATATTGGACAATGACCATATGAATTATTGTTAACTCTCTTGGATTTCAGTTATATTGTATGGTGCGAAACATGGAATCTTACTTTAAGGGAGGAAAGGAGATTACGAGTAATCGAGAATAAAGTTCTTAGGAAAATTTTTGGAGCAAAGAGAGATGAACAGACAGGTGAATAGAGAAGACTATATAATAGAGAACTACATGGTCTTTATAGGAAGCCAGATATAATAAGAACAGTAAGTCTCGCAAACTGCGATGGGTAGGACATGTGGCACGAATGGAGAAACAAAAGGGAAAACGCCCAGTTGTTAGACCAAGAATGAGGTGGGAGAATAACATTAACCATGATTTGAGGGAGATTGTTTATACAGAGTATGATTGGAAAGCATTAGCTCAGGATAGGTATATATGTCCGCGCGGCCATGAACCTAAGGGTTCCATAGTGCCAGTGAGTTAGTTAGTTAATATATAATTATTAGACATAGGTGTATCGTAACGATTTATCAAAGCACGTAGGCCTATGGCTTGCTGTCGTGCGATCTATTTGTAAAAAAATATATTTTATACAGTTTTAGTTAAATAAAATTCACTTACTTACTTACTCACTGGCACTATCGAACCCGTAGGTTCATGGCCGCACGGACATAAGCTCTCCATACATCCCTATCCTGAGCTAATGCTTTCCAATCATTCCCTGTATAATCTACTTCCCTCAAATCATAGTTAATATTGTTCTCCCACCTCATTCTTGGTCTACCAACTGGGCGTTTTCCTTCTGGCTTTCCTACAAGAAGTTTCCATGCACGTCTTTCATTCCCCATACGCGCAACATGTCCTGCCCATCGCAGTCTACGGGACTTAACTGTTCTTATTATATCTGGCTTCCTATAAAGACCATGTAGTTCATTGTTATGTAGTCTTCTCCATTCACCTGTCTGTTCATCTCTCTTTGGTCCAAAAATTTTCCTAAGAACTTTATTCTCAAATACTCGTAATCTCCTTTCCTCCCTTAAAGTAGAGTCCATGTTTCGCACCCATATAATATAACTGGTAGAATAATAGTTTATATATTTTCAGCTTAACGTTTTTTGAAAGGAGTTGGGACATCAAAAGTCTCTGCAATGCATAATAGCATGCATTTCCAGAATTGAGCCTATGTTTAATTTCTTTGTGCATCTCATTCCTATTTGTGATTATTGTTCCTAGGTATTTGAATTCAGCCAATTCCTCAAAATTTCCCTCATTTGTCATTAGCTGTCCATTTCCATTATATAATGTATTTCTTCGTGCGACCATATATTTAGTTTTACTGATATTTACTTCCAGTCCTAATTTCTTAGTGTTACTCAAGAGTGTGTGCGTGTTGTCCTTTAGTATCTCCTCGCTATCGGCCAGTAGTACTACATCATCAGCATAAACTAACAGCTTATTAATACCATTCAGTTGTAAGCGTTCCTCATTCTCTAAAGATTTACTATTTCTAATATGATGAAATTATTTCTTTCGGTCATCATATGGCATTAAAATACTGAAATGTTGATTTTTTTACTCATCAGGTCTTTACATATGTGGTTTTCAAATTGATATCTCTGTAGACCTACATTACTCTAAAGGAATGTAAATGCATTTTCTCTTATACTAAATCCTTCTTCAAATTACAGCGGTCTTGCCACTACTTTTTATCCAACCATTGCATTTCAGTCTTTACTATTGGTCCCTGTATAACGTTTTTATATTCTTCATATTCGGAAATATTATCCATCTTCCATACGCAAAATACTTTCCATCACATTCTTACGTTTTAACTACACAATATATAAAAGACTAAAAACTAGAATTCTTCATAAGCTACGGTATTTTATAATATGAGATCTTTACGCTTCTTAGACGGAATTCAATTTATATGGTAATCTTAATACAAAATTTGAAGAGCTCGGTAAGAAAAAGCCATTAAGAGAGAAAAAAAAAAGATTAAGTATTTTGGTGAGAAAGAGAAAGTCTTGGTGATGGAGGTGCTAGTAACTTGAAGGAGGTAAATATGAGAGACTGCTTCCATAAGTATGATTAAAATTCAGAAGTCTTTAATTTGGTTTTATTGAAGGGCGGAGTCAGTGGTGTCAGTAGTGTTGAAGAGGGTGCGACGAGTGGTTTTCAGGGTGGGAGGAATGAGAGAGAAGGATGTCGGTATGTGAGAACTAATCGCCTAGTTTCCAGTTGTCATAATTGAATTTTTTTCCTGATTCCTATTATTAAAAGTTGAGGTAAAAGAGAATTGAATTTATTAACAAAAATTCTTTTTTCATTATGAAGTTTCTCTAATTTTTATTATATGGACACGCCAGAATTCTAAAAGAAGAATGCTATTGTCACATCTTTTAATTCATTACTTTGCTTTCAAACAATCAGATGCGTGAATTAAATTCTCAGGAAGAGAAAAATAGCAGATGAGGAAAATAAAATGTCATCCATATTGGTACCTGGAATATAGTCTCAATTTTAATTGCATTTTTATGAACACCAAACACATACATGGTATCTAGGTAAACTACATGCATACATACACCCTTAGACAAAAAATTGAGTCATCCACAGATTCTATCAACTGATCGGGGAACTTCGTGAGCGCTCGCAGAAGCCGGATTCACATCAACACGTTTTCATTAATTGTACTAGTTAACGCAGTGCACACTCAAGGAACATGAAAGCGAGTGCTTGGCTTAGTGTGTTTCCGTGGTCGAAAGGTTTAACAGACATCATCTGCGATCATAACCTCACGGGTTCGATTCCCGTTCTACTTTCTTTCAAACTGAATGTTAGAATAGAATTTCGCCTGTAATATAGTTTCATATTTACTTTTATATTTGAGTTTTATGGATTTAATGCACACACACAAAACATATATTAAAACCTTCTTCTAATAAATAAATGAGGAAAGAAACAAAATATCTTCCAAAATGAAAACTTTAACAAAAACAAAATCAATATTGGTGTATGAACGCTTAGTATCTATTACCGCTCTCAATCAGCGGGGCATTGAGATTTCCTTGTGCCTATGTCTTTGTGTGTGCGCTGAGCCACGGTAAAACTCAATGTGATTCATTATAAACAAACTTGTTAGATGCTGTTGCTTTTGCGCAGACGTCTGCTCATTACAGTCTATTGAATGCAATACATTGAAATTAGCTAGAATAAACCCTGAATATGGTAAATATAATTGTTACAAAAACGACATTAACATTGATTTAATTCAAATGTTAAAATAACATGCTGTATTTAATTCATAAAACATTTTAATACAAATATCACGAGAAAAAAAACTGCATAATTGAAGACGCGACCTTTATTAACATGAACGTGACTAAATGGTTTACCGCTGACCTAAAAGGACATGTAGGAATGTCTTCAATTCATGCCACATAAGACAGTAGCTCAGGGTGTGCACAATTATGGCTACTTTCCTAGTTTGAACCCAGCGCTGTGTCGAGTAGGACTTAAAACAAATGTGCGTTCAAGAGATGACTTTTTTTTTCGAGCCGCCCTTCCTATAAATACATTTATTCGAATTATTATTACTGCTACAGATGTTCTTCGTTCATGAACTGAAATACTGATTCTCTAGCAAGAATTATTAAAACACAAATTCACAGTCTCAACATAATAAGACCGAAAGATATATAGTCGCAACCAAAAAAGGGTGTACGTAGTGTTCTGCCCAATTAACAGGTCTTTCAATACAAAGTCAGCAATCTCTACTATTTCCTTGCTCAGCCTTCCTTTTTTTGTATAGGTCTATGCATAGAAAACATTTATTTTAATATTGTCTATCATGTGATATCTTTTTTCTGCATCTAACCTTCTCTCCATTGGCCATTCCTTCTAGGTCATCCGTCAGCAGGCAGTTTCTTCTTAGCCAGTGGCCAATCCAATTTATTTTCCTCTTCTTTTCGAGTTGTAGCATTGTTCTTCCTTCACCCACTTTGTTCAGTACATATTATTTTTTACTTTGTCTGTCCATTTTATGTGGTCCATCCTTCTCAATATCCACATCTAAAAAGCTTCCAGTCGCTTTTCCTTCGTCGTAATGTCCAAGTATCTGCATCATACAATGCTACACTCCACACAAAGCACTTCACTAGCCTCTTCAGTAATTCTTTTGCCAAAGGTCAACAGAAAATACTTATTTTCTTGTTAAAAGCTTCTTTTGCCATTGCTATTCCTCTGCGTTACTCCTTTGACCCGAGTTCATGTTACTACTGATAGCACGACCCAAGTATTTGAAGCTTTCTACTTGCTCAATTACCTTATCTTTAATCCTCATGTTATCTTCATTGGTTCCTTCCTATAATCATGGCCTTCGTCTGATTTATACTTATCTCCATCCCAAAATAAGTTAAACTGCACCAAAAAAAAAAAGAGAGAGAGAGAAAAAGAGAGAGAGAGAGCGTGTGAGCGAGTGAGAAAGAATTAAAAAATGACACTATGCAAATTGTTTGTCTTTTGCTGACGTCACATCGGTATAATAATTTTATCTAAGCAAAGTAATTACACACACACGCCCATAATGACATTGAGTATGAAATGAAAGCAGAAATAAGGAAATAAAAAGAACATTTGTTTGGTGTGGAAAAGGTGTCTGTTATACATACCGTATTATGTGTTGATGATACGGCTACAATTTGATTTAAAAACCATTTAAAATGAGCCACCCACGTCCGCGCTTCACTCTCTTTACATTTTGCTTAAGGGAAAGGAAATGCAATAACATCGCTTCAGCTGGCTTTTAGAACTCCATTCACTCTCTAATGAAGATTTATAGCATCGAGTATTCGCCTTTTTTTGTGTTTGTATCATGACAGGTTCCTTGTTTCCTTCAAATGAACAACAGATAGCAAAGTGGGATCATGGAAAATTGTTATTTAAACCACTAGCACATCTGGGAAATCCGTTGCATAAGTAACAGTTGTAATAATACGACTTTATTAGGATAAAAATGTCATACAAAACAGAATTATTTACAAACGAATTACATGGGAAATAAACCTTACACACTTTTAGTACTAATATTAAGGAGGGTGATGGGTGGAAATTTCTTTTTTCTACATTTTTTGAGTTAGAGACTTGATGTTTCGTACAAATATTCACTGTACGATACATAATGATGTGTTTAAGTTTCATTATTGTCAGACATTTATTTTATCCGATTCCGATTGAGGGTCTTCCACTTTTCAGCGGTTGTCCTTTTACCAGCCGGCTGCTGGCCCTTCACATCCACATGTGTCAATCACAGAGGTAGATGATCAACAGCCAGTGTAGGGGTGACATGTGGTTAGCATGTCGAGTCCCCCAGCCGTTATAGCTGGTTCCTCAACCTGGAGCCGCTACTTATTGTAGCTACCCAATTGCCTCACGATGCTGGGTGGGCACCGGTCCCATACTGGCCGAAATACCATGAGAAAATTTCTTCCCCCATGGAGACTCGAACCAGCGCAAGTCCCGTTAGCTCTGCGCCAAGGCTTTCTACCTTAACCGCTCGGCTACGGCGCATTTATTTTATGAGTTATTAAATATTATATTTAAAAAAATTGCGTATATTATAATTAAATGGGTTCCACTATTTTCGGTAAAATGTCTGATTTTTTACAAGACTCCTAAAATATTCAGAAAACCACCATGCATTAGAATTCTTATAATATGAATACAAAGATAGAAAAAAATGATGTTCTACCTCATGCGTGGAATTACAAAAAAAATGTATAATTGCATATATTTCATTTTTTATTTCTTAAAATACTACTTCAATCATGAAGCCCATGCACAACTTTGTTACTCATTGCGTTTAGGACATGCAGTAAAAATGTGAACCTTCTAGGACAAAATTTGTGAATTCCATTTAATTTTGAATGTACAAAAATGCAGTGAAAATAAAAGTGAGGAAACACAAGTTTAAAGATAAATGCATGCAGTTTAAATACAATATGTAACATACAGGCCTAATCAGCACTTTAGGGCACATAGAGGCGTCATAGGCCTCTAAAGTTTGCAACATAGGGCTATACATTAGAGTACAGGCTATTTTTTTAGTACAAAACAAAACAAAAAATGCCAATTTTGATCTGAAATTGTCAATTTTTCACCCATCACCCCCTTAAATTAATTTATTTTGAGAATTTTCCACATAATTGAGGGGTTCTCTAACCTATCTTAATAATTAACACCAGTTTAAAAAAATACATAAATGACTACGGACTTAGAGACAATTAGTTTGTAATTCTAACTAACTAACTAACTCACTGGCACTATCGAACCCGTGGGTTCATGGCCGCGCGGACATAAGCTCTCCATATATCCCTATCCTGAGCTAATGTTTTCCAATCATCCCTGTATAATCTACTTCCCTCAAATCATAGTTAATTTTATTCTCCCACCTCATTATTGATCTACCAACTGGGCGTTTTCCTTCTGGTTTTCCTACAAGAAACTTCCATGCACATAATTCATTCCTATTCGTGCCACACGTCCTGCCCATCGCAGTCTACGAGACTTAACTGTTCTTATTATATTTGGCTTCCTATAAAGACTATGTAGTTCACTGTTATGAAGTCTTCTCAATTTACCTGTATGTTCATCTCTCTTTGGTCCAAAAATGTTCCTAAGAACTTTATTTTCAAATATTCATAATCCCATTTCCTCCCTTAAAGTAAGAGTCCATGTTTCGCACCCGTATAATATAACTGGTAGAATAATAGTTTTAAATATTTTTAATTTAACGTTTTTTGAAAGAAGTTGGGATGTTAAGAGTCTCTGTAATGCATAATAGCACGCATTTCCAGAATTATGCTATGTTTAATTTCTTTGTGCATCTCATTCATATTTGTGATTACTGTTCCTAGATATTTGAATTCAGTCACTTCCTAGAAATTCCCTCATTTGTCATTAGCTGTCCATTTCCTTTATATAATGTATTTCTATGTCTGACCATATATTTCGTTTTATTAATATAGGCCTAGATGACCAAGAGCCTGTGAAGAATGTTGCTGCTGCAACATTTCAAGCGCAAAGTCAGCGTAATCAGTAGGCTTTAGAGCCTGTAACAACTTTAAACGGTAGGGACGCATATGTAAGCATTTTCGTCATGGTCCAGATGACAGAACTTATCTCCAGTGGCTTCCTAGATAACCGGATCTCACCCCATGCGATTTTTCTTTCCTTTGGAGTTTTGTAAAGGGCAGAGTCTACGTGCCTCCACTGCCAGCTAACCTGCCCGAGTTGAGAGACAGGATTCGAGAAGCTGTTGCTGCAAACAATCCAGACTTGCTTATTAATGTATGGGAAGAATTAGCCTACAGGTTTGATGTGTGTCATGTAACAAACGGGACTCACATTGAATACCTATGAACTTACAATGAAAACTAGATATATTACTCTTTCATTTAACATAGGTTTTGTTTTCTTTCATAGCTGATTAAAGTATAATTCAACACCCTTAAAATCGCTATATTCTTTTATGTACACACTGTATAAAAACAAAATTCATTTGTAATATAGTATTTGTCTGAAGAAGGTACAAAGTACTGAAACAGCTATACTGAATTTGTTTTGAAATAAATATGAAAACCATATAAAACTTCAATAGTTTTATTTTTATTTCCATCATCCCATAGTAATTCTGCCCGAGGGCAGGTCTTTCACTGCAATCATAGCGTTTTCATGCTATGCTTTGCAGCATTACTAGGGAATTATAGGTATGGTAGCTTCCGTTGCTTTCCACATTGGTGAAGGTTGATGATGATGATGGCCGGATGATTTTCGGAGATCGTTAGGCGCTACGCTTCCTGACATTTATCTTACAGGTGAGGAAAAACCCCCTAAAAACCCTCACCCAGGAGCCTCTCCCGACTGGAAATCGAACCCGGGCCCGCTGCGTGACAAGGCAGCACGCTACCTCGAGACCACAGCGGTAGACAGTTACCTGTTGTCTAATAATTAATTTTTCTCTATTTATTTAATTTTATACTATGTCATTAACTTTTTCCTCTTTTTTTATATATCTTGTACATATTATACGATCACATTTCTCCATTATTCCACGAATTGTCATGGCTACATCTAAAAGAGAGAAGAAAATCGCACTGTCTAATTCTCCTATTTAAGATCCTACATACCTCGATTCCCAATTATTTATCATCCCGTTTCCAGTATCTATCCTCAAACCATAACTTAAACACAAGATCACAACATAGTCTCTTACTTAATATACCGCAACATAGGACATCACATCACTCCATGTCATATACCATCTCCACTTCTCGCAACTGGAATTCCCTACCACAAGAAATAAGGGGCTGCCGGACATTGGCATCTTTTAAAAGAAATCTAAATTTATATTTGCTCTAAACTCGACTTCATTATTATCCAGTGTAAGATATATATATATATTAATTGGTGTTTCGCGTATAATGTATGATATTTATATTATTATTATTATTATTATTATTACTATTATTATTATTATTATTATTATTATTATTATTATCGTATCATTATTATTATTACCCTATGAAATGTTGTTTGTACATGACATTTACATTGCTACATTTCTTGTATCTTTAACTGTTTTTAATTAGTACAGTGTATATCTATATTTGTCGAATATTTATTTGTATTTGTGCTGGTTGAGTGGAAGAGAGGGCCTTATGGCCTTAACTCTGCCAGAATAAATAAAGTATTATTATTATTATTATTATTATTATTATTATTATTATTATTATTATTATTATATTTAATTCGTTAAATTTAGAGTAAATCAAAATACATTATAAATATTAATTGTATTGCATTCATAACTTGTAATCGTTTATATATATATATATATATATATATATATATATATATATTTTGTAAGCCTATGTTTTCCCTTTACAGAGATTTAGGCGCTCTCCCCCTACAGGGAAGAATTTGAACCATACTAATTTAGTTACACTTGTTTTCGTTTAGATGTAATTTTGAGTGATCCATGGTCAGCGTTTCGCCTCATACTGACATCTAGGAAACCAAGGTAGTACTAGGGCGGGAAAATTCTGTACATTTTGCTTAGAGGCCTTTTCATTCAGGCTTAAGGATCTTTTACGAGCCTGAAAATCTTCAGACTCGGGACCCACGGCTTATAGTCCCTCCCGGAGGACTTTCTCCTTGGATTTTTCCGTCCTAAAAAATCCATCGACCCCGGCCGGGTTTGAACCCGCGACCCTTGGGACCAGAGGCAAGGAGGATAACCACTAGTCCACCGCGGCCGACCGTTTATATATATATATATTTCCGATTGAGGGTCTTTCCACTTTTCAGCGGTTGCCCTTTTACCAGCCGGCTGCTGGCCCTTCACATCCACATGTGTCAATCACAGAGGTAGATGATCAACAGCCAGTGTAGGGGTGACATGTGGTTAGCATGTCGAGTCCCCCAGCCGTATATATATTGTAATTTAGACTCAAGACTATTTTTTGTTTGTTTGTATTTTTTTAACCTGGTTGAGTGGCAGACAAGGCCTTAAGGCCTTAACTCTGCCAGGTAAAATAAAGCTATTATTATTATTATTATTATTATTATTATTATTATTATTATTATTACTATTATTATTATTATAGACTATTTTTATTTAATTAATAAAAATATTAAAGAAATTGAATCTTAATCCTACGCTACCGCAATCCGTGACAATATTATTTGCTGAACAAAATATCGGTCTCAATAATCTAGTTGGAAGAAATGCTGAGGGAGGGCGTATTAATGTTTGATATTTAATATCACAACAACATGTGTGATAGTGTCATTTCTTATCAGACGTTACTTGACATTGGCGCGACGTTGTTGAATAATGGCTTCAAGTTGTACGTGTGTACGATTGCGTATTTGTGCACGCATAGAAATGTTCCTAAGCATGTCATGATAACACAGTGTTATCTAAAAAAAATATTTTTCTCTCTGAATACACGTACAGAATTTATTTTAAAATGAGTCTGTCGCACAGGAACTGCGTAAACTAAGCGAATTCATCGTTTAATTTATGGTCCGATTTTGCTGGTTAACCAAATATGTAACTCTTTCATACTTTTAATAATCATGTTTGAATACCGTTGATGTTAAAATTATTTCAATTATACATTTTCTTTTGTACCTTATAAAAGAGTCGTCCTCAACTATAATAACTTCTGATCTTGTAGAAGATTTCCGGGCTGTTGGTCGTGGTCTTGAGGCTTGTAGTTCCCCGAAGTTTCGCCAGAGACTGCGTCCGGCATCCTCAAGGTTTGTCTTGAGAACACGTCGCGGATAAATATATAAATAGGGCAGGTAGTCGACAAAATTGCCAGTTTCAAGACAACCCTTGAGGATACCGGACGTAGTCTGTGACGAAACGCCGGGGAACTACAAGTCTCAAGACCATAGCCAACAGCCCGGAAATCTTCTACAAGATCATCATAATAACTCCGGCCGTGAAAGCCCAAGTCAATATATAATAACTTATGTTATAAACGTTGTCACTCTGTATAAGTCCTCCTGCGTTCCATTGTAGAAATTTGAGGATGTTCTATATATGACGTCCTGCATATGTTCCCACCGGATATCCGAAAAGGGTACAGTTTTACCTCCGGAAAACGTATCTGAAGAATTTGTCATTAATTCAGCATATATGTTACCGCTTTTGATTTGTAACTAGCTAATATCCGGCGTGCGCTACTACGTCTAAGTAAATGAAAATTATTGTGCTTTTATGTTTAGCTGAATAAGTAAAAGGAAAAGTAATTGTAAATTTATATTTTTTAGATACCCCGTTGCTGATTACTCGGCGTTGCCCGGGAATCTACTTTCCCGATCTTCTTGACATAAATGAGCTGAAGCACGACAATTAATGTGTTTTATGTTTAGTTAAATAAGCATGAGGAAAAATTTATATCGTAATTATTTTTAAATGTTCCGTGCTGTTTACCCGCCGTTGTCCGGTAATCTAATCATTCCGATCTTCTTGGCATAAATGAGTTGAAAGACAAAAATTAATGCACTTCTTATGATTAGTTGAATAAGTAAAATAAATAATAATTATAAATGTATATCGTAATTATTTTAAGATTCCACGTGCTGATTACCCGGTTTTGCCCCGGGAATCGACTTATCTCGATCTGCTTGGTATAAATGAGCTAAAAGACAAAATTCGTTATTGTGTTATCCGTTAAAGTATACCCGCCATTTGCTGCCTATGCTTGCACAGAAATCTACGTATTGTCTCGATTTTCTTGGCATCAATGAAAGACATAAATGGTTATTGTGAGTTATCCGTAAGAGATAAACATATGCTGTCGCGGACTTTTTTGTAGAGCTTTTTGAGATATTCAATTCTGTATACATTAATTTTGTGTATTTGTTATGGTTTAGGCAGCGTGAGCCATTTAAGCGTCCAAGGAATTACTTTTTCACGTTTTCCACTACAAAGAGCGATTTTTAAGGATGTAGGAGTTGAGTATCGCAACTCTCTTATAGCCTATGTTCATCCCGGGAATGTCCTGAACATTTTGCAAAAAGCCCTATCACAATCGGATCAACGGTATGGCCACGCATAAAGTTTGAACAAACAAACAAACAAACAAACAAACATTCATTTTTATATATTATACGGTGGTTACATAATCTACTCACATAAACACCTAGTATGAAACAAATCCAAGACCTATATAATAAACCAAAGACGAAAAATGGAATATTTTATTAAAGGAACCAGATATTATTCCAGAAATTCCACTTAAACCTGCAGGAGCAAAACACAGACTGCTTACAGAACATGATTATTTGGCCAAAGACATATAAAATTGGAATTTACACGAATTCAAATAGTCCTCTATACAACAAAGATGAAGAAATGAATGAAGAACATCTACAAACCTGTGATTATTACCTTTTGGATCCACTATATAGAAATATTGGAGAGCAACAATGCTAATGGCTTTATTGCCAAGGCCCAGTATTTGATCACAACAATGGACGTTGTTACAGTATTAAAATTCAAAGCTTTTCAAAGACATACTTCATCCTCAGGAATCCGTATGATACTGTTTTTTGTCTCATGAGTACCAATAGTTGTACATAATGCAGTTTTTTTATCGTGTTTTCAAATATGTATTCGGAATTTTTCCATCACCTACAGTTTTTTTATTTCAATTTCAATTAATGAATTTAAATAATTATTTCTTTTTTATTTAAAAAAAATTTTTTTTGGCAATTTGTCCACCGTAAAATAAAATGGGGAACACTTTCATCAGGAGATTTCAGCTATGGAAAAGATATATCAAGGCAAATTGAATCCTAATATGCTGGCCGATTATTGTTGGACCATCAAGAGGGATGCTCCACAGGCGAAATATAGCAGAAAATCGTCATTGCTTACTTTCTAGGTGAGTTCGAATGTTCGAATATTGTGTAATTACGAATGTAGAAAATATTAAAGTGTTTGAAATTATAAATGCCTGTTCTCTCGGAAACCTTGCGTGATGGAGAAAACCCGATATCATATTTGAATTCAGGAGAACAAATACTATCAGAATCACATATTTTTCTTTCTGAGACAAAAAAAAAAGTTTTTTTTTGTTGGTTAGTGTTATTTGTGTATTTTATGTAGAGAGCTTTGGTTGTTGGGTGTGTTCTCATTTATCCATTTTTTTTTATTTTCAGCTACCTTCATAATTTCAATTTCTTCCAGGATATTAATTATTTGTCTATTGTTCTCTTTGTGGATTATTGACATTGTTTTACCTATTTTGTTAAATTGATGGCCGGTTTCTGAAATGTGTTCAGAAAATTTCATTTTCCTTCTCTTTTAATAAAGTCTGAGACATTTTCATTAAATCTTATTTAAAAACTTCTTGTTGTTCTACCTGTATAACATTTTTAACAGTCGTTACAGTTGAGTTTATATATACTTTTATTTTCATTTTATTATTTTATTCTATTTTATTATGTATTACTTACTTAAATGAACAAACAGGTGAACGGAGAAGACTGCATAACAGTTAATTACTTGGCCTTTATGGGAAGCCAGATTTAATGGGAACAGTTAAATCTCGTAGACTGCGATGGACAGGACATGTGGCACGAATGGGGAATGAAAGACGTGCATAGAAGCTTCTTGTAGGAAAACCAGAGGGAAAACGCCTAGTTGGTAGACCAAGAGTGAGATGGGAGAATAATATTAACTATGATTTGAGGAAAGTAGAATATACAGGAGATGATTGGAAAACATTACCTCAGGATAGGGTTATATTGACAACTTATATCCGCGCGGCCATGAACCTACGGGTTTGATAGTGCCGGTGAGTTAGTTAGTTTATTTCGTTATTTAATTTATATCTAGTTTTGTAAACTATGTTTATGTTTTTGTCAAGTTATATATTATTATAGTTAAGGACGATTGTCTTATAATACACAAAAAATGTATAATTGAAATAAAATTGTTTTGTTAAACCTTAAATCGGAGAAATAGTAATTTCTAGTGGAAGTTATTTAAAAGTATCGGATTGCAATGAAAACAAAGAGCGATATTTTAATTTTAGGTTTGAAGTAAACTGGCACTTCTAATAGTCGGAATTAGCTCATTTTTGAACAACTCCTTCCTCGAACCATATCAATAGACGGTACTGATTTTCGTTGCTCAAACTAGAAAATTGTGGCCGATAGAGCTATTTATACATTATAGTTACCGCTAAACGTCCACTTCTATAGTCTGATTTTCCTCATTAACAAACTCGACGTTACTTTACATTTAAATGACAGTAAATGACAAATTGGGTCAAAAAAATTAGGTTAACATTATATCTGAATATATAAAATTACGTGTCACGTTGTTTGTCCGCGATGGAATCCTAAACTACTGAACCGATTTTAATAAAATTGCACACTGTGTGCTGTTTGACCAAACTTGAGACCTACGGTTGTTTACAACTAAATTTATAGTCGCATTATTTTTTATTGCAAATTATTTGTTTATTATTTAACAAAGAGTTACAATTATCTGTGAGTTCCGTACGATTCTAACAGATGGCGGTGTAATGTAATTGGTTTATTATTTAACCTGGTGGCTGTGCTTTTTGTTGCAACCGCGAATTTCAATTGAATTACAAATATTGATTATTCCATCATTTAAGTGTGTTTGTATTTATTTTATTTTCAAAATATTGATAATAATATTAATTTCGTGTGTAAGTGTTAGTTTTAAGTAATCTGGCTGAAAGAGAGCAACTTAATTTAAATTTAACTGGACCGAGAAAGGACATTGAACAATATGGCGAATCAGTTCTAGAGATCATGAATTATAAAATATCAAGTGAATTTCCGCAAATTGGTATAGGCCTATGTGACATAAATCTTACTTTTAAGAAGAATGTCAATTTAAAAACATATGAAGGTCCTAAGGAATGGAATAACATAATTGTAAGTAAGTCTGTTAGTTATAATAATATGCCTAATATTACAGAAACAATCTCCATGCTTCAATTAAATGAAAAACGAGATGACTGTAATATATCACAAGATGATATTACTATACAGAGTCTTCTTGATGATGATGAGAATCCAAACTGCCAACAAGTTCGTAGAAAAAAAAAGTATAATGAAATCAGCAAGCCTCCTCAAAATATCCCATCAATAAATGTATATAATCCTTATGATACACTTATGGATGATACCGAGAATGCAGACAACATAAATTCATCTGAATCAACAAAACCACTTCCACGTAAACCACCACCCATATTTATACCGGGTGTAGTTAACGTACCAGAACTAAAAAATTGTGTAAAACGAAAACTTTCTGATTTAGATTTCTCACTTAGTTTACTACAACATAATTTAACGTATACCTTAGCCACAACAATGCGTGGCCGGGATTTATATATATATATATATATATATATATACAGGGTGGACCGCTCGAATGGACCTAATTTCAATTGCTTGTTACTGGCAAACGGTTGAAGATAGAAACTTAAAACAACGTTCATAGTACAGAAAAACTCACCAAGTTTCGAATCCTGTCGGTAGATGGCACAAAGATACGTTTCTCGTTCTTAGATTTAATTGTTTGTGAAAATGGCGACTCCGCAGATGAAAGCGCAAGCTGTTTTGTGGTATGCGGAGTTTAAATCAATCATTAGAGTTCAAAGGGAGTTCCGGCGTGTGTTTAACCGTGATGCTCCAACTGCTAGAAGCATAAAGAAGTGGCGTGATACATTATTAGCTACAGGATCTGTGTTGAAGAAGCATGGTGGTGGTCGCAGAGCATCCGATGAAATGGTAGCAAATGTTCAAGCCGCATTTGAGCGAAGCCCCCGGAAGTCATTAAGAAGAGCTTCGCGGGAACTTCAAATACCAAAATCGACATTACAACGGATTGTCCACAAACGCCTCAAACTGCACGCATATAAAGTGCAGTTAGTGCAACGTCTGGAGCCGAATGACATGCCGAAACGAGTGGAATTCGCCAATACGATGCTGGACCGTCTCGGCGCTGATCCTGACTTCATGACCAAGATTTTCTTCTCGGACGAAGCCACTTTCCATTTGTCAGGCAAGGTAAACCGGCATAATGTGCGGATCTGGGGATCGGAGAATCCTCACGCTATTCAAGAGCATGTTCGTGATAGTCCGAAGATGAATGTTTGGTGCAGTTTGTCACATAATAAGGTCATTGGACCGTTTTTCTTCGCCGAGAAAACTGTTCGTGGTACCACATATCTTGACATGCTGGAGCAGTTCTTCTTTCCACAAATTGAACAACTGCAGCCTAACATCGTTTTCCAGCAAGATGGTGCTCCTCCCCACTGGTCCAATGAAGTTCGTACGACTTTGGACAACATTTTCCCTGGCCGTTGGATTGGTAGGGGAGGACCAATCGCGTGGCCCCCGAGATCTCCCGATTTAACACCACTGGATTTCTTTCTCTGGGGCTATGTCAAAGATAAAGTTTACACCACCCCAGTCAAAGACCTTCGTGATCTTCGTGAGCGCATCATAGAGGCTATTGAGAACATTCCAGAAGACATACTCCAACGTACTTGGCAAGAAATTGTTCATCGCTTTGATATCGTCACAGTGACTGCTGGGGCTCATATAGAGATGTGGTGATCTGGATATCAAAACTTGGTGAGTTTTTCTGTAATATGAACGTTGTTTTAAGTTTCTATCTTCAACCGTTTGCCAGTAACAAGCAATTGAAATTAGGTCCATTCGAGCGGTCCACCCTGTATATATATATATATATATATATATATAAACAAAGTCGGATTAGTTACACTATTTATAACTCAAGAACGGCTGGACCGATTTTTATGATCTTTGATTTGTTGGATTTGTTTCTGCCACGAATAACAGATAACTACTAAAACATCGGAAAAATTAACGTAAAAATATTTAATGGCGATATGACGTTTGCCGGGCCAGCTAGTGTATGTATATATATATATATATATACACACACACACACACACACACACATACTACCGGACCCGGCAGACCGAATCCTGCCGAAACGTTCAATTCTTGTGTCATGGCCGGGCGATAAAAATACAACTTACTTTCTCACCACAAAAGTCACTAATTCATAAGCTTGCAAGAAAACTCCTCACTTCCATCTGTTGTGGCTCAAGAAGTGTGCACTATGACATCACATTTTTGTCCCGCGGAATATGTCGGTAATGCAGATGACTACTCATCTGACATAAAAAAATTACATTAACCCGATCGCAGGGCCATCTACCGGGTCCAATTGTGGGAACCTAAACTATCCAGGGACCCACTGAAATAAGCATAAAAAAATGTCATCAAAATGGGTCCAGTTGTTTAGGCAATTTTTAATTTCGGGTTTCAAGTAAACCTCAATTTCTAATTATCGGATTTAGCTCATTTTTGACAACATCCGCCTCGAGTAACTTTAATAGGATATACTGAGATTCGATATGATACATCGAAAAAATATGAACGCTATAACGATTTTTCAATTTTCACTTCAGGTGAAATCCAACACCTAATGGTTTTAGAGGGTCCAATTGTAAATCTATACACTCGAGGGACTCAATCAGGCACACACAAAAAAATAATAAAAATAGGTCCAGTCGTTTAGGAGGAGTAGAGTGACAAACACACGTTCAGAAGAATTGTATATATTCAAGGCAATTTTTGGTGTGTAGTCTGTAGGACTGATGAAGTCCGTTGCTGTGGCGTAGTCGGTAGAGTCCCTAACTTCCACTCCGGCAGCCGAGTTCGATTTCCGGCAGGATCCATCCATCCATTCCATAGTGTTCTGCCCCAGGGCAGGTGTTCAGTGCAATATAACATGTTCATACTATGGTTTGCAGCGTTACTAGGGAATTATAGGTGTGGTTGCTCCCGGTGGGGTAAGGGATTTTAAATCTCCACCTTGGGACTGGGTGTGTGTCATGCCCTTGTGTTTATTTGTGTGAATAAGGAAAAAAGGATAAAACATTAAAACACAATTTAAAAAAATGTGAACGAGAGAAAACAAAAAAAAAAAAAGTATACAGTAAACAATTTTAAGTCCGTAACTGTGGCGTAGTTGGTGGAGTCCCTACCTTCCACTCCGACGACCCGGGTTCGATTCCCGACGGGATAAGGGATTTAAAATCTCCAACTTGGGACTGGATGTGTGTCGTGTCCTTGTGTTTTGTGTGTTAATAAGAGAAAATGTTAAGAAAGTAAAAATAATGAAATTAAAAACAATGTGAACGGGATAAAACAAGGAAGAAATAATTGTCAAAAAATAATTGTTAGTAAACATTAAAAAAATAATTTTCTTCTTCTTCTTCTTCTTCTTCTCTTCACTTCACGGGCTAGGCAAATCGCCTGTTCCGCCTCACAGTTGTTCTGTCCATCTTTTCACTGGCCTTCCTAAATTCCTTGAACCTCTTGGCTTGTAGTTGAATGCTGCTCTTGGTAATCTTGACACATTCATTCTTTCCACGTGTGTAAACCATTTCTCTCTATATGCTCTGATTTTCTTATCCAATGGATATATATTTAACTCTGTTCTTATATCTTCATTCCTTATCCGATCCAATCTTGTGCAGCCCTTTGTTCTTCTAAGGAAGTTCATTTCTGCGCTTTGTATTCTACTTTGCAGTTTTGTGGTCATTACCCAAGTTTCGCTCCCATAAAGTAATGCAGGAACTGCCAATGTTTCATAAAACTTCAATCTAGTATCTCTTCTTGTTTTATTCTTTAATGTTTTATGTATAGTTCCGCATATCATTTGAAATTTCGACAGTTTCATATGTATGTCTCTTTCAGTTTTTGTGTTTATAGTAAAATTACAACCCAAATAATTAAAATTTGTTACTTGTTCCAGAGGTTTGTTGTCTTCAGATTTTTGATCTTATATGATCGTTTCCCCAAAAATGCCATTATTTTTGTTTTTTCTTTTGATATTTTGAAATTATATTCTTGGCATAACTGATTTAATTGATGTAAAGAGTACTGCAAATTATTTTCATTTCCTTGAATAATAAGCACATCGTCAGCATACATTAAAACGTTTATTATTTTAAAACGGTCCATTCTTATACCCATATTAACAATACTTTTCGAATTTTGGATGATGTCATTAATATATAGATTAAAAAGCGTAGGTGATAAACTACACCCTTGTCTTACACTTCTATTTATTAAAATAGCTTCGGTCTTTGATGTGCCTATATTTATTATAATTTGAGACTTTACATACAAACTTTTTATCACATAAATTACATAAATTAATTTAAAAAAATTAATAACCACAATCTAAATAATTTCGCTAATACACGCGTGTCTAATGTTAAATAAGGCCTCTGTAGCGGAGAGAGTAACTTCGTTGAGTGTGGATGTACTTGGGAAAAGTTGCCAAAATATTCTGATTTATATTTTAAAATGTGCACATCTGAAAGTAATGATAGCGTGCACTGTAAAACTGCAATGTGAAATATGCACCAATATTTATATTGCTTACAAAACATACTTCCATTAATAAACAAAACTTGCTTCAACTGTTTTGGCATGCACATTTGCCCCTCCTATTTATTAGTATTTTTTTTCAGGTTATGAAACCTATGAAATGTAAATTTACACTCAAACCTGCATATCTCGAAAAACAGGTTTACTAATATTCTCTTTAATGACGTCATTAGAAATAATGCTGCTATAAATTTCTTTTATTTTTCACGCACAGTGTCATATTATTGAACCAATTTTTGTAGTCTAGTGTCAGGTGATGCTCTGCTTTTTTTTTGTGATTTAGTGCTTATAACGATAGTTAGTGCCTATTTTCACATCTCGATAACAGATCTAATTTAACGTTTTATTTTAAAGGCTTGGCCATATTGTGAGAGAACTGCTTGTAACATAACTTCGTTACCTTCAAATGTGTATAAAACAGAATAAAGTTCGGCGGAATTACTCAGCAATCAAAGTTTGTTAGCTTGCGTTACGAGATTTAACGATTATCATAAAAATGCTCTTTCACATATACAAGACACTCCTACACCACAGCATGCTGGTTGCAAATAAGGGTCCAATGTACAATCTATTTTTAAATCCAATGTTCCAGGTTGTCATTTTCGACATTCCTGGTGTTCTCCTCCTAGCAATGGCGTAATTGTAACCTACTTCTGAGGTTGGGGCGCCTGGAAGGCGGAGTTCCGCTCCCCGTTGATAATGGGCGATGATGATGATGATGATCATGATGATAGTGGTGCGTCAGGAGAGTCCTTAATCCTAACTTAATCTGAGGTGAATATGAGCGATGGTGATGATTATCATGGCTATATGATGTTCTGAGATAATTTGGGCCTTAAAGTCCCTTGACGATTTATCTTGCAGGCAAGGAAAAACCAGAAAAAAACATCACACAGGAAATTTGTCCCGACCGAGGATCGAACCCGGACCCGATGCATGACAAGGCAGCACGCTACCTCGGGACTATAGTGGTGGATACGTACCAAAATTTACCTTACAACATTCTGTCCAAAAGTTGAAGCATCCATCCATAGTAATTCTGCCCGAAGGCAGGTCCTTCACTGCAATCATAGCATTTTCATGCTATGCTTGCAGCTTTACTAGGGAATCGTGTAGGTGTGGTAGCTTCCCGTTGCTTTCCACACCGGTGAAGGATGATGATAATGATAATGGTAAGGATGATAATGATAAGGATGATGGCCATATGATTTCGGGGACCGTTTGGGCCTTAAAGTTTTCCTGACATTTGTCTTACAGGTGAGGAAAAACCCCGATAAAAACCTCACCCAAAAACTGCCCCGACCGGGTATCGAACCCGGGCCCGCTGCGTGACAAGGCAGCACGCTACCTCGAGACCATATCGGTGGACTAGTTGAAGCATAACAAAAAAAAAAATCTTATACACTAAAGAGATATGAACAGACATGAGAATGGAGAAGACTGCATAACAATGAACTACATGGTCTCTATAGGAAGCCAGATATAATGAGAAAAGTTAAGTCTTGTAGACTGCGATGGGCAGGACATGTGGCACGAAATGGGAATGAAAGGCGGGCATGGAAGCTTCTTGTAGGAAAACCAGTGGGAAAACGCCTAGTTGGTAGACCAATAATTAGATGGGAGAATAGCATTAACTGCGATTTGAGGGAAGTAGATTATACAGAGGATGATTGGAAAACATTGGCTCAGGATAGGGATATATGGAGAGCTTATGTCCGCGCGGCCATGAACCTACGGGTTCGGTAGTGCCAGTGAGTTAGTTAGTTAGATAAAATAAAATAATCTAGAAAAACTGGAAAGAACATGTTCAAAGAATGAAAGATGATCGCATTCCAAAAATTATACTTAATTACAAACCTAAAGGAGACAGGAATGTTGGTAGACCGAAAAAAGAGATGGATTAAACTTTTTGAATGAGAATCTATGAGACCGGAACAAGCCACATGGGCTTAATCCGTAATTGTTGTTGTTGATGATGATGATGATGATGATAACCATGTTACACCGTCCCTGGAACAATTATCGTGGCTTCGTCTAAGAGATCGTAGAACTGTTCATTCCTCTATAAAATACTTCACACATCATCGCCTAATTATTTATCACGCCGCTTCATCAGACTCTCCGACACACATAATATTGACACTCGATCCCATTAGCACATTGTCCTTTATATCCCTCCTCATCACACTGTATATTATTCATTATCTTTTACGGTCTCACTTACCAAAACATGGAATTCCCTTCCGACCTATGTCAGAGACTGTCAAACTATAACATCCTTCAAAAACAAACTAACTTATACGCCTCTCTGATAGTATTCTTTTAACCATTAATTGTATTGTAAGCCCACGTTTTCCCTTTACAGAGATTTAGGCGCTCTCTCCCTACAGGGAAGAATTTGAACTATATTAATTTAGTTACACTTGTTTTCGTATAGATGTCATTTTGAGTAGCCCGTGGTCAGCGTTCCCCCTCATAGTGACATCTAGGAAACCAAGGTAGTACTAGGACGGGAAAATTCGGTAAATTTTGCTTAGAAGCCTTTTCATTCAGGCTTAAGGATTTTTTACGAGCCTGAAAATCTTCAGACTCGGGACCCACGGCATAAAGTCCCTCCCGGAGGACTTGCTTCTTGGATTTTTCCGTCCTAAAAAATCCATCGACCGCGGCCAAGATTGAACCCGCGGCCCTCGGGACCAGAGGCAAGGAGCATAACCACTAGTCCACCGCGGCCGATTTTTAACCATTAATAAATTCAATTATTTATGAAAATAATATTAAGATTAAAATATATATGCAGTCATTCATAAAATGAATGATTGCGTCATGTGACGTAGTTTGTTTTTAACTGAATTTGTTTATTTATTTATTATCAATTTTGTCTTCAGTCAATATCTGGCCTTGAGAATGACAGCTTGGCTGTAGAAACTTGTTGACCATTTCAAAACATTAATTGGTGAAATGGGCATATTGACTGCATATATTTTTAATAATTTATCACCAAGAAGATCACTTGTGTATTAAATATTAAGATTAACAAATATTTTCTTTTGTTTTGTTTTAAATATTGTATAATCGTAAAATTAGTTTTCTATATCTCATTAATTTTCTTTGTTTTTTATATACATTAGACAAATTGGAATAGTAGGGAAATGGTTGAACATATACAAAATTATCAGATTAAATGGTTCCAACACGTCCAGAGAATGTCAAATTCCCGTTTACCAAAGATGATTTACCACCTCAACCCTAAAGGCAAAAGAGACCTCGGAAGAACCTTCAACCGATGGAAAGATCAGTTTTTGTAGTCGCAGAACGGGCATCATCACCCAATACTTCATTCGGAAGAAGAAGAAGAAGAGAGGGATAATTTAATATGTCTTGCTTGTATACATTTTATAACTAGTTTTAATCTTAATTTTAACTAACATTAACTGGTTGCATTATAGACCGTAATATAATAGTTATCTTTTTGATCAAATGTTTATTTAGTATTTAATATTAGAATTAATTGAGATTGTCATATTCTGATGTAATATATGTTTGTCCTTGTGAGTGGAAGAGAAGGGCACATGGCCTTAACTCCATCGGGCTAAATAAATCTAATCTTATCTAATCTAATTTCCGAAAGCAGCTTGATATTAGAGGAGTGAATTTGATGTTTTGTCGAGTAGCAATTTTTAATAAGATGTCTAACAGAGGGCTCTGACGTGGTGGCAAATGGCAAATAATGCAGTTTCACTTGTCTTACTAAGGCCACCTGTCGTCTAGAGTTTGGATTCTGACAGCAGTCCGATATGTCGCACCTCATTTTCAGGATTCTTGGTTGGATCGTCATTTAATCCTTCCTGACCACTCCACAGTCCAGTTGAAAAGGGGTGGGATGTAGGACAAACTTTATTGCTTACAAGGCTGGTGTCAAGACCATATCTCAAACTCCCTCCTGCACGTTTCTGCAATAACATACGTGAAAATGCAGGTTTTCAATTAAGTCCGTTTTCTCAACCATTCAACCTCAATCATATTACGTCACACGTATTACGTTACGTTGTGGGTCCTACCACCAAGACTGACTCCCTTGTTTGATTTCCTGGGTGATTCGATCTTGTTTACAGCAAACACCTTGACCTAGAAATAAATTACTGCTTTACCAATTCCGAGATAAGTTATAACTGTACTGTAAAAAAAAGTCATAAGGTAATACTTGGGATTAAGATAAATATAAATAAGACCAAGTCCATGATCATAGGAAGGAAACCAAGGAAGATAGACATGAGGATTAAAGATGAAGCCATTGAGCAAGTGGGGAATTTCAAATACTTGGGTTGTACTATTAGTACAGTCCAGTTCCGGTGGGAACATTGCCGAGTGAGGAAGGGAACTGGTAGCCATGCAAAAAACTTTTTTTAATATTAATAATAAAGTAAATTGTTATGAAAACAGAGCTATCCTATAATGAACACTCTAAACTTAGAATAGAATAGAATAGAATAGAATAGAATAGATTTATTTAGCCTGGTGGAGTTAAGACCATGTGGCCTTCTCTTCCACTCACCAGGACAAACATATGTTACATATAAATACAAAAGAATACAATAATAATCATACTAAACAATTAATTATCTGTCAAATTGAATAATGATGAAAATGATGTCTAATAATACAATAAAATTAAATACAATTAAAATTAAATTATTGATAGAATGAGTACAGAAAAGAATAACAGCTCGAATCTACTATACATAAAAAGAAAAGAAAAGAAAGAAAAAATACAAAGAAAGCAATAAACTATTATCAATTAATCTATCGCTTATTATACAAGACATTAGGTAAATATATTAACAAATCTTAAAACTATTTTTACAAAATAATGAAAAAAAATAATTAATTTTTTAAAAGTAATATTAGTGTGTTTTTCTGTTAATAATTTTATTTTCAATTTGTTTATGAAAGATGGTAAAGTTTGGCAGTCTCTGACATAGGGTGGAAGTTATCAGACAACAAAATATTCATCAACAATGAATTATTAAATAAGAAAATTCCACATGTAACTATTAAGTTTTCTACTAAACTGAGGGTAGTTACTGGCAGTAGCTGGAACTCGGCCTCCCCTCTTACCTCACCATATTCCATGGACCCCTCAAAAGCGGCTAAAGAAGACAGAACTGCACAGTAGTAACATGAACTGCTGTCAATAAGTAAAGCAGAGGATAGCAATTGCAAAAGAAACTTTTAACAAGAAGAGAAGCTTTTTCTGTGGACTTTTGGCAAAATAATTAAGGAATAGGCTAGTGAAGTGCTTTGTGTGGAGTGTAGCATTCTATGGTGTAGTGACTTGGGCATTACGACGGAATGAGGAAATGCGACTGGAAGCTTTTGAGATGGGACTTGGAGAAGAATGGAGCGTATAAAATGGACAGGCAAAATAAAAAATAAAAATGTGCTAGACATAGTGGGTGATGGAAGACGATGCTGGAACTCATAAAGAAGAGGAAAAGAAATTGGATTAGCTACTGGCTAAGAAGAAACTGTCTGCTGACGGATGCCCTAGCAGGAATGGTTGGAGGCAGAATAAGACATCAGATGATAGAAAATATTATAATACATTTTTTGTACGCCGATATAAAAAAGAAGGCTGAGATAAGGAAAGAGTGGAGAATGCTGGGTTTTGGGTGAAAGATCTGCTCTTTGGCAGAACAGTATGTATGTATGCAAGATGTTATTTCACCAACACTGCCCATTGAGAAACGTGGTGCTACTTTTTACCCGCCATATGACTGAATTGTGTAAGGAACTGTCATCGATAGAACATTGTTTTTAGGCAACATCGTATTTTACGGGAAATACGACTAAATACAATGTAAGATGGTAGGAATAACTAAAACTTAAATGTCTTATTTATTTATGACAAAACTTACACGTGGGCCTACCTAATCAGACGTTTATAGCTTTTTCCATGATGTCGATGATATATTTTCTTTACATTTTAATTATGAGGGGAATTTATGTTCTATGCTGACTCACTCGTAAATTCTGCTGTTGTTTTCACCACATTCTCAATGGCAAAGCTGGGATATTTTTCGCAACACTGTTTAAAAACATTCAAAATAATTTGTTTCATTCAGCTTTTCAATTTTTTCCCCAATGTCTTTTAATTCTACAGAAGCGACCATTTTAACACTGAAATTCCAACATATGCTACGTATGCAAAATAATAGAAAACTAACTCACTGACACTATCAAACCCGTAGGTCCATGGCCGCTTGGACATAATCTCTCCATATATACCTATCCGGAGCCAATATTTTCCAATCACCCCCTCAAATCATAATTAATGTTATTCTCCCACCTTATTCTTGGTCTACCAACTGGCCGTTTCCCCTCTGGTTTTCCTACAAGAAGCTTCCATGCACGTCTTTCATTATAAAGTCCTAACATCCCATGTTCCTAGGAACATGTCCTGTGTTAGAGCCTTTGGCATGGGTTCCCTGAAATAGTCCCCACCCGGAAAACCGAATGGGGGACTATTTGACCTTCGGAAAACTTTACCCCAGTTGAACCCATGTCCGCATTTCTTGACGAATGTATTTTTACTGTGAAAGATCGCCACTCTTTCGACCAAGGTACTTTTTTCGTCTGGCTTATCACGTTCGACCAGTCCGGCATGGGTAACCCTATCGGCAGCAATGCTATCGCCGGCATAGCTCTCAGAATCATTTAAGCACGCAAGCAACTCCACCCACGACAAGGTAAAGATATCATGGAGGGGCGTAAGAATATAACAATTCTTATTTAGTCTATTAAAAATGTAATTATATACTTTAAGATTCTCCTATACAATTTATGTAGACATGTGCTAGATAATACATATTACGTTCATAACGACATAATTCGATTCATAGGAATTAATTAAGTTTAAAAAAATAAATTGCACACGACCTTCGTGTTTGTCCGTTTGGGGAATCACTGAGAAACATTCGGCACCACACAATTCGAAACATGATGGCAGAAGCCTTGCGAGGTTATGGATACACACAATTTATGAGGAAGTTCATGGTGTGGACACTAATGGGAGTATTAGACGAATAGATAATATTGCATTTAGACCTTCTTCTAATATTGGTATGATATTAGATCCCACAATCCGTTTTGAAACTCATAGTTGCCAACCTGAGGAAGTTGACTCTGAAAAGAAAGCCATGTATGAGTCAAGTCAACAGTTGACTATCACAAAGATAAATACCAATTAGATAGTATAACTGTCACCGGATTGATGATCGGGGCAAGAGGTACTACATCAGGATTGTTAGCTAAATTTTGGAATTTCTTAGATTTGGACAGAGCGTATCTTTCTATAATTGCCATCGGTGCCGTTATAGTATCAAATTTAAGAAACTATCTTTATAAAATGTCTACTTTATAGAATACACTTCAATTACAATTTGAAATATTTTAATGTATTTACAAAATGTATTTAATAATTTTTGAAAATTAAATAATATATCTCTAAAATACAATTTAAGAATATCTACATCTAAAACAAAAATATTAGCCCTGAAAGGAAAATGTTCAATAAGAACAAAAATAATGATAAACAATGTAATTATAGACCAAGTTCAGATTTTAATTATTTGAGATGTCATTTAGGCAATGAGAGAAAGTTAGATAAACACACTAAAATACAAAGATTCAATTATCTATGTGGCACAATTAAACGCACTTTATTGAATAAAACTAGAAAATAAACTATTTTGAAGTTTTACAAAGTATTGGCAGTTCCATCTCTTATCTATGGACGTGAAACCTGGACATTAACAAAGGCAGATAGTAAACAAATAGAGGCTGCTGAAATGAAGATGTTGAGAGCAATAGCAGGATACCAAAGGACCGATAAAAAGAAAAACGAAGATATAAGAACAGAACTTAATATATTTAATCTCTGTGAAAGAATAAAATATTATCAAAATGCTTATCTTCAGCACGTATTACGAATGAATGAACAGCGCATACAAAGAAGAATATACTCGTATAATTATATACCAAAAGGGAGAAGAATGTTGGGAAGACCAATGAAGAGATGGAATGACCAATTCGACCTATAATGAGATCGGAACAGGCCATTGGGCTTAATCCTTGTTGTTGTTGATGATGATGGTGAAAATTAATTGTCTGTATCACTTTGTTCTTGTGGCAAACCTCTAATGAGGAATGTTTTATATAATGTAATTTTTTAAACAAGCAAAATCGCACTAAAAATTAAATTCGCTCAGCTTATGCAGCTTCTGCGTGACGGATTCTTTTCATCGCTGAGACGCAGTGTGTGGGTAGAGAGTACGTAATAATGACACGACGCGGAGTAAGCTATGTGAGTGTTACAATATTCATGTGTTTCAACTTCATTAAAACTAGCCAACATCTTCCCCGGGGAACTTCCTTCTCGTATGTGAACAGTTTCCATAGACAACATCGTGTCATTATTCTACCAGCAATAGCGTCGCTGCTATTTATCGTTGTCATTAAAAATGCAAACATTTTTCCTCTATAATAATGTGTCATTTTAACCGTCAACTTAAACATATTCAAGACATAACCAAATTTATTATAGATAGATGAAAATATTGGAAAGGTCATACAGAAGGAATGGAAGTCAACCGATTTGCAAAAAGAGCTAAATAAGATAGACCAATGGACGGGAGAAGAACATGAGGAAGACCAGACAAGAGATGGATAGACAGTGAATGCACTTCCAATACGTCTTGCTCCGAGGAGTGATTTTGGAAATAAACTGAATGAAAATCCTACAAATTATAAGAAGAAGAAGAAGAAGAAGAAGAAGAAGAAGAAAGAAATTAAATGTTATTTTTATTCTCAAGTTGCTTTCATTCATTCCTTCTTATTTTCTTCGCCTAAATACGTTTTTATCAAACTGATTATAATTGTTCGGTTTCAGATAAGTTTTGTTTCAGAGTTGGGAATGATTGCTCCACAACTTGATATATATATATATATATATATATATATATATGAGGGTTTCAGAGCAAAAGTGGACCAAGTCTTTTTTTTTACTCTTTTGAAAAAAGCTGATATACAGTTAAATAATATATTTAATTACTAATGAATAATGAAAAATTAATATTTACAGAGAAAAATGCAATTCTTGACTTATTATTGCTCTGAAGAAGTTTAATATTTTTAAACCAATTTTACATGAAACTAGGATTTTCAATTTTTGGACTTGATCCATTTTTGATCTGAACCCCTCATATAATTTTTTAATCGATCTTAATGGGCTTCATTCTAGAGGAACCTCTGGCTAAACTGTAAGTATTGCATCCCGAAGAAGAATAAAATATGTCGAAATACAATTTTTAATCAAACCTACTATCGTTGCCAGGTTTATAAATCAATTTAAGTTTGAGAGTTGGGACTGTTTAGTCCACAGTCTGTTATTTTTTAAAACTATGAGCTGTCATTATAAATAAGGCACTACAGCCTGGCAGCGAACAAAATGCAGTGCTAATACATTCTTGCCTGGATATCTTTCACTACGCAGACCGGTATTCTCTTCTCCTCGTTTTTAATCAATCAGCATCAAGACTCATATCGCTTGATCTGGAGCTGGCATCACCAGCAAGAAATCTATAAATTAATATGTGAAGAAAAAACTTTGTACCCCTTTTTAAGCACACTGCGCGCACGGAGGAGTGTGATATTTGGCATAATTAAAGTTCATGTAGAGAAGGAGTGCAGAAAAATAAAATGTATGTATGATATATGTTAAATAAATTATATTAAACAAAATAAAATAAATTGTCCCTAAGGAATTTGTGTGTATTACTCATTCATTTGTGTACTCATTCATTTGTTTACGTTCATACTGAAAGTGCACTGTTGCAAAAAAAAAAAAAAGAAAGTGCAGCAGCAATGTGAATTGACTTACTCTTGCATATTTATTATTAGTGGTTTAAAAAAAGTGGGTACATTTTATTATTTAAATTAAACCCTGTCTAATCTTGGTCTCAGTAATTGCATTATATATATATATATATATATATATATTGTATTTAGACATTCGCACCTACTTCCATTATGCCTCGACATAGAACATGGACGGGTCGGAGTGAGAGACAAAAAAGAATGGATATACATTACCGTACATATAATAATACGCCAAATATTAATTTAAATAGTAGGTCTATACATAGTAAACAAATGTCAAATGACGCGTTATTTCTTAAATATGGCTTAGCCAAGCTATACCACATATTTCCTATCGTTTGTATTTTAAAAATAAATAGAAAATGAATGCATAATGACGTACTTGTGACATACTTAAACATTTGATGAATTGTGGTCGAATTTCGACCGCTGGGCAACCACTAGTAACATTTAATAAACAATAACAATGATCTTGATACAATTGAACATCTCCCAATCTTGTAAATAAATCACGTGATCGCGGACTGCAGAATGTGAGTGGATCGCAAGACAATGTACATACATTCAGAACTAAGGTGGATATTTAAAATTCATACTCCTATAGGAACCAAAATTGGACAGCTCAGAGGCATGCAGAGAAATACTCAACAGCAATAACATGGGAGCATATCAAATGAGGAAACTGTACAAGATATGAAAACTCGCGTGCAGGCATTCACGGCCGGTAATCATAATGTTGAGTATTTCCGGGCTTTGTGGCCGTGGTCCATCACTGTCCACAAAGCCCGGAATCACTCAACATAATAATAATAATAATAATAATAATAATAATAATAATAATAATAATAATAATAATAATAATAATAATAATAATAATAATGTTTCATTTATTCTGGTAGAGTTAAGGCCATAAGGCCTTCTCTTCCATTCAACCAGCACAAATTACAAGTACATATTTGACAATATTGAATATATATAGGTACGTGCTAACTATAAAAATATGTTAAATGTTCCAAATGAAATGTCATGCAGAAACATTTTATACGATGATAATAATAACAATAATAATACTTACGATAATAATAATAAAAATAATAAAAATAATAATAATTATTATTATAGTATAAATATGATAAATTATATGAGAAAAGTCAATTAATATATGTGCTTTAATAATAATAATAATAATAATAATAATAATAATAATAATAGCTTTACTTTTACTGGCAGAGTTAAGGCCTTAAGGCCTTGCCTACCACTCAACCAGGTTTTAAAAAATACAAAAAAATAGTCTTACATCTAAATTACAATATATATACGATTACAAGTTATGAATACATTACAATTACACTGGTTAATGATGAAGTCGAGGTTGGAACAAATATAAATTTAGATTTCTTTTAAAAGATGTCCCTTATTTCTTGTGGTTAGGAATTCCAGTGCGAGAAGTGAAGATAGTATATGACATGGAGTGATGTGATGTCCTATGTTGCGGCATATTAAACAAGAGACTATGTGAATCTTGTGAATTACTAAATTATCTTACTTTTTGCAGACGACCAAGTTCTAGTATCTAACTCAGAAGATGGTCAACAGAAATCACTCTTTCAGTTAAATAACATTACACAGAATTATAATTTCAAAACACCAACAAATTAAACGAAAATCTTAGCTTTTATAGGATCAGATATCGTGAGAACTAAATAATTCTGGAGGGGAAACCCATTGAACAAGTGAACAATTTTAAATACCTGGGTTATGAAATCTCCTATTTTAGAAATGAAGATATTTTTAACAACTTAAGAAATTTATATGTGGCACATTTAAAAGAATATTTAAAAAGACAAGATAGGAAACTAAACAAAAATTTTATAAAGCAGAGGCAGTCTCCTATCTGTTGTAGGGTAGTGAATTTTGTGTTTTAACTAAAAGAGAAGAGAGTATCATAGAAGAAGCTGAAACGAGATTTGTGAGAAGTGTAGCTGACTGCAAATTCTAGATAAAAGAAGAAGTGAAGATATTAAAAATGAGCTAAATATTTTAAACTTTTAGATAAAATAAAATAATTTAGATAAAACTGAAAGAACATATTCAAAGAATGAAAGATGAACGCATAAAAATATACCTAATTACAAACCAAAAGGAAACAGGAATGTTGGTAGACCAAAAAAGAGATAAGAATAAGAATAAATTTTATTTACAAATAAATGTTATACACAGTATTGACACCCGAATGAGCAAGTGCTCGTGCCCGGGCGCAGTTCAGTTACATGAATAATACAAATAGAATATATACATTTAAAGTTAGGGGCCAGTTTCATTTTTACATAAATTATGACACATACAAATAAAAAATAATAGTGTATTGGGAATAAGACTTATTCTAACAAGAGAATTAATGGAATGGAGAATGATATACATAAAATAATATAAATCATATAATGTAATGGATTACAACCAATAATACAAAAGGAAGTAATTAGTTATGTATTGATTTATAATAATATAAGCAAAAATAGATGCTTTATATTTATTATTTTAAAATATTCAAATGATTAATTTTATTCACTTAATAAATTAAAAATTATTAATTTAATTGCTTTTTTAAAACTAGCTGTATTTAGTTTACTTAGTTCTGGATTGGATCTAATTAATTCATTATATAATTTGGGTCCTAGATATCTACTATGGTTAGACCCAGAAGTTGTATAAAATTTTGGAACATGTAGCAAAGTAGTATTTTGTCTGGTGCTGTAAAAACTTCGATTGTGCTCTTTAAATTCGTTTTTATTTTTATGAAAATAAGTAAGCAATGTATGCTTGAATATTTGTTTAATATTTGGCACGTTGAAGTCTAAATAAATTAAACTTATAGGGTAATCTAAAGGTTTCTGCAAGCAGATTTTTATGATTCGTTTTTGATTGAACTTTTTGAATGATAATCTATGAGATCGAAACAAACCACATGGGCTTAATCCGTGATTGTTGTTGACGATGATGAAATAAGGGGCTGCCGGACATTGTCATCTTTTAAAAGAAATCTAAATTTACATTTGCTCTAACCTCGACTTCATTATTACCCAGTGTAAGGTATATATATTAATTGGTGTTTCTCGTATAATTTATCATATTATTATTATTATTATTATTATTATTATTATTTATTATTATATTATTATTATTATTATCATCATCATCATCGCAAGTATTATTATTATTGTTATTATCCTATAAAATGTTGTTTGTACATGAAATTTACATTGCTACATTTAATGTATCTTTAACTGTCCCAACTCCTTTCAAAAAACGTTAAGCTGAAAATATATAAAACTATTATTCTACCAGTTATATTATATGGGTGCGAAACATGGACTCTTACTTTAAGGGAGGAAAGGAGATTACGAGTATTTGAGAATAAATTTCTTAGGAAAATTTTTGGACCAAAGAGAGATGAACAGACAGGTGAATGGAGAAGACTACATAACAATGAACTACATGGTCTTTATAGGAAGCCAGATATAATAAGAACAGTTAAGTCCCGTAGACTGCGATGGGCAGGACATGTTGCGCGTATGGGGAATGAAAGACGTTCATGGAAACTTCTTGTAGGAAAGCCAGAAGGAAAACGCCCAGTTGGTAGACCAAGAATGAGGTGGGAGAACAACATTAACTATGATTTGAGGGAAGTAGATTATACAGGAAATGATTGGAAAGCATTAGCTCAGGATAGGGATGTATGGAGAGCTTATGTCCGCGCGGCCATGAACCTACGGGTTCGATAGTGCCAGTGAGTAAGTAAGTAAGTAATGTATCTTTAACTGTTTATAATTAGTATAGTGTATATCTATATTTGTCAAATATTTATTTGTATTTGTGCTGGTTGAGTGGAAGAGAAGGCCTTATAGCCTTAACTGTGCCAGAATAAATAAAGCATTATTATTATTATTATTATTATTATTATCATTATTATTATTATTATTATTATTATTATTATATTTACATACGGCCATATGCGTAGAATACCAGAGAAAAAATTACCCTGACAAGCTTTGGAATGGATTCCAACTGGAAAAGGAAAGGGAGGTCCACCTAGATTTATTTGGAAGGATGATGTAAGAAGTAGTATGAGGGAGCTTGGTCTGGAAGTATTGGAAAGGGAAGATAGAGAAGAATGGAGAAAGAAGTTAAACATTTAAGAAGCTTTGAGCACAGGAACATATTTTATTACATTGTAAACCTGTTATATAAATAAATAAAAATTTAATGAGAATCTTAATAAAACCTGGGGCATTGAATAAAAAAATAATTTATGATTTTTTTATTACTAAGGAACAGAATATGTCGTTCAAATTAAATAGATAAAAATATGGTTAAATATGAAATTATGATCAAATAAGGCTATTTAAAAAAATGTAGGCCTAATGGTTAAATGTCATGTATGGCAAATAAAGTTCTAATTGGACATTTATAATTTTCACTTATATAAAGGCAAAGGGAAAGAATATGTAATTACATACAATCTAATGGACTAACCTTCCCCCCCCCCCTTCCCCCCCCATACTCTCCCCCACACATTCCATTCCAACACAAGCGCGCTAAATTTAATTGAAATATTTTTCAACACTGTTGAGTGTAAAGATATTTTCTGCTAACAGTGAAAGTAATATGCGTACATACTATCTATATACAAATTCATGCAAATTAACTTCAAATTGAAAGGAAATTTAATTCTGAAAATGCACATCACAGTTCCTCTAATTTCTTTTTGTAATTACACAGATAATTATGAAAGGAGATGAAATTACATCCCGTACCGGTAATTATTTCTCCACATCTTTCAGAAGATACATTATTCTCGCGAATATGCTGACGAGATCCGTTCTTGGATTTGCTTTAGGCGCTCTTTGTGATTTTAATTCAGAACGCTGTTTTACAGATTTTTTATTTCATTGTACGTTACGTTATTATTTTCATCAACAATTAATGTTAAAAACTTAAATTTATCGCTCTAACTTCTAAAAATAGCCACAATATATATATATATATATATATATATATATATATATATACTAGAAGTCCCGGCCACGCGTTGCTGTGGCTAAGGTATACGTTAAAAATTTAAATTAAGTTGCTGTATTTCAGCAGATTACTTAAAACTAATACTTATACACGAAACTAATAATATTGAAAATAAAATAAACACTGAACACACTTAAATTATGAAATAATCAATATTTGTAATTCAATTGATATTTGCGGTTGCAACAAAAAGCACAGCTATTTGGATTTCTCTTTGTTAAATAATAAACCAATTACCTTACCAAATTACCTCACACCGCCATCTGTTAGAATCGTATGGAACTCACAGATAATTACACCGCCATCTGTTAGAATTGTATGGAACTAACAGATAACTCTTTGTTAAATAATTAACAAATGATTTGCAATAAAAATAATGCGACTATAAATTTAGTTATAAACTACCCTAAGTCTCAAGTTGGATCAAACTGCACACAGTGTACAAAATTTTATTAAAATCGGTTCAGTAGTTTAAGATTCGATCGCGGACAAACAACGTGACACAAAATTTGTATATATTAAGATATATATATATATATATCCATCCATAGTAATTCTGCCCGAAGGCAGGTCCTTGTCTGCAATCATAGCATTTTCATGCTGTGCTTGCAGCTTTACTAGGGAATTGCAGGTGTGGTAGCTTCCCGTTGCTTTCCTCACCAGTGAAGGATGAAGGTGATGATGATGATGATGATTATAATGATAAAGATGATGATGGCCACATGATTTCGGGGACCGTTTGGGCCTTAAAGTTTTCCTGACATTTGTCTTACAGGTGAGGAAAACCCCCGATAAAAACCTCACCCAGAAAAACTGCCCCGACCGGGGATCGAACCCGGGCCCGCTGCGTGACAAGGCAGCACGCTACCTCGAGACCACAGTGTCTGTGAGTCTGTCTGACCTTTATGAACTCAAAAAGTACATGATTAATTTTAATTAAGTTTTCGCCATCATTTAGAGAATTTTCTGGTACAATTTATGTATTTTTATGTATAGTTACATAACATAATACCATATGTACTCATAGGGAAGGAGCTAAAAAAAGTAAACCGGTGCACTAAAAAAGAAGCTTTTTGGACGCTTAAATTACTTAGGCCTACGCTACCTAAACCATAACGAATACACTAAACTAAAGTACACAAAATTGAATATCTCAAAAAAAAGTCTACAAAAAATTCCGCGACGTAATATGTTATGTCTTTCTTTTACGGAAAATTCACAATATACCATTTTGTCTTTCAGCTCGTTCATGCTAAGAAGATCGAGATAAGTAGATTCCCGGGCAACGCTGGGTAATCAGCACGGGGTATCTAAACATTAATTATGATAACAATTTATAATTAATTTTCTTTTTACTTATTCAATTAAACATAAAAATACGTGTAATTTATTTAGGCGTAAGAGCGCATGCCGGGTATTAGCTAGTTTATAATAAAGTTAGATGATTGTCCATCTCTGTGATTAACGCGTGTGAATGTGAGGCCAGCAGCTGGGTTATAGGCCACGTTTTCCCGAAACATTAAGGTAATTGATTTATAATCTCATAACCATGACCTATTTTACCATTAAACTTCATGTTATATCTAACTAACTCACTGGCACGGACTTTGTATCTTCTCAGTATTTTAATCATTAACTGGAACTTGAAATACGGAAAAAAACCCTTTTTGCGCGATAGTGCGTTTTGTCGTACTTACCAGCAATGGCGACCATTATTGAAAGTTCAACTTCCTACATTTCGGGGTTGCCAACCTAAATAACTATACTGTAATATTACATTTACACCCATGTGCGGGAAGTAAAACCACATGCCCTCTATATATACTACGTACAATAATGTATGCCAATGTATGTACAGAAAATATCCAAAAGGTAGTGTTAATATGCCTTATACGAAACAAATCACTGCATTTTAAAGGAACTGAACTTCATTTGAAACAATATAAATCAATAAATACGTATTGCGGCCATGTTATGAATAATTGTTCTCAAGGCCTCCTGTTGTTTCAACTAATAAACATTGTTTATAATGAACGCAAATGTTTCCAAAAAAGGTGTTATTATTTTACTATTATATTATCTTGAAAACACCATCGCGCAAGAAATAATATATAACACACATTTGTGAAGTGTTTTACAGAATCTCGGAAATTAAAAATCTCGCTGTCGCTCGGCTTTTAAACATTTTTCCTCGATTCTGTAAAAACCACTTCCCAACCTCGCATCGTAATATACTATTTTAGCATTGTTCAAGGAACCATTCAAGTTTTATAAATAGTAAAATAGCGAACACGAGTAAAATACAAATACGCCTACTTTAAGCGCCTATTATAATGTTTTAGTATCGTTTTAAGTTACTTAAAACGGAATTTATAAGAACTAAAGTCTCTGCCTAGTTTCAAGTTGCTGTTCATCGTCTTCTTTTTCGTCACGGTTTAGGCTTATTTACAAGCCCGTTCCGGGTACAATAATTCCTGTACTTTTAGTGTTGTCTTAATTCTGTATTGTGATTCTTGTCTGTTCTTTGATATCCTGCTATTGGTCTGAGGAATTTAATTTCAGCAGCTTGTATTCTGCTGTCACTGTCCATGTTTCGGATCCGTAAGTAATAATAGGAACTGCCATTGTCTTGTATAATTTCATTACAGAGTCTTTCCTGGCTTTATTTTTCGAAGTTCTGTTTAGTGTTCCTGTTATATAAATATACTTATTAAGTTTGTTATTTATGTCTGTTTCCGTTGTGTATGATATTTCATAACCTAGGAAGTTATATCTTACCTCTTGTTCTATTGGTTTATTTTCTAATATCTTTGTCCGGGGCGATTAATTTATAGCGAAACGTAAACGACAAATATAAAATGAAAAATGAACAGAATTATGAAACCGAAAAATAGCTAGTTATATTGTATGTTATTATAGTAAAAATATGTTTAATGTCTTTCCGGAATATGAAGTTAATTTTATTTTTATGGTTTAATTGCTGAATGTAGAAGTCCGGAAACACATTAAATGAAATAACAGCATACTATTATTTATTACAAAGTTGCTTTAAATTTACAGCTTGCTAACAGTTATAATGTGACCATAGGGTCCAATTAACCTAGAATCTAGTTACTAGAGTAAAGAAATAAATAGAAGTCACTACAGTTAGTTTTCAGAATTGTGACGTCTGCACACTTCGTTGGAAACTGGACTGGCTGGAGCAAGTAATTCAAACTCATTTCACAATGTATGTTACTCCATGAAGTGAGATAATGTTAGAACGTTATGAAGGAACAATAACACTGGTCGACAAAAATGAACTTTTGTTCTTTCACAAGAATAAAAATATGAGATTTTAGAAGTATTTTTCATCCTGAATTTAAATATTATTTCAGTTTTTTTCCTATAAGGCAAGAGTTTTCTGTGATATTAATTTACATTTTTTATAATTTTTATAATTTTCAATAAAATCCATGTAACTCTAACTCATTCTGATTTATCTAGAAAGTGATAGATGGTGATTTTCGGGCATATTTTGCACCTGGAACATCTCTCTTCTTGGTCCAACAGTAGTCAGCCAGCATATCAGAACTCCACTTGCCTTGGTACCTCTTTCCATTGTGGAAATTTGCTGATGAAAACGCTCACCGTGCTCATCAGAGAGAGCCCCTTAAATACAGCTTGAATAGAATCGCTAAATATAAGGTAAAGGTTCCTATGACAGGTCAAAGAGAATGCTAAAATCAATTTTAAAAAAGCAGCTGTCACAAAAAAACTGTGCCTGATGGAAAAATTCTGACTACATATCTGAATTCAGTATGAAAAAATGCACTAGATTCACTAATCATATTTCTTGTGAAGAAAACCTTATCGACCAGTGTAACATGTACGTAACAAAAAGAATAGTTAAAGTTTGATCTGCAATAACAATATTGAATGGAATTTTGTGGGATACACTAAAATCCACATTTTTAAATTAATAGTAAGAATAGTATGAAGCAGGAACATGGCCTATAAATGTCAAATTAAAGTCAAAATTGTAATCTATAGATATTTATTTTTAAGAAGATCTACATGATGCTCTAAATTAGACAGTTTTATCCGAAAGAAAATGAACTTTAACGAAACAGTTATCCACTTAGTGTGAGATAAAAACTACACTGGTTTGGACACGCGAAGAGGATGAATGAAGATAAATTGCCAGTTAGGAGCTTGGAGTGGATTCCAAACCGAAGGAAAAGAAGAGGGAGACCTAAGAACACACAGATAGAGGGAATTGTGAATTTGATGAAGGACTGGGGACTGCAGGATGGTAACTGGAAGGATAGAGCTGCATGGAGGAAGAGAATCAAAACTTAATAATGTGCACAGAAATATGTTATAGATTTAAAAATTGTTAAATGATAATAATAATAATAATAATAATAATAATAACATAAATAATAATAATAACAACATAAATAATAATAATAATAATAACATAAATAATAATAATAATAATAATAATAATATAAATAATAATAATAACATAAATAATAATAATAATAACAATAATAATAATAACAAATAATATAACATAAATTAATAATAATAACATAAATAATAATAATAACATAAATAATAATAATATAAATAATAATAATAATAACATAAATAATAATAATAACATAAATAATAATAATAACATAAATAATAATAATAATAATAATAAATGCCAAGGTGACTGCATGGTTGTCTACCTCTACGATTTACACAAGTGCATGTGAAGCTGGCAGCAGTCGGATACGTCAACAACCATCTAATGTAAGTGAATTATTTAATGGAAGATAAGACATTGGCAATTGTAAATATATCCACTATTGCCAAATTTATCCCGCTCCCTATCTCTACAGTTTAATATTTAAACTTAACCATTTTATATGCACACTTATATATGCTATACTACAATTTATGTAACTCATATATACTTATATATAGACTCATACAAATAAGGGAGGAGAAAAGTTTT
The DNA here is from genome assembly GCA_030220185.1 of Diploptera punctata. NCBI lineage: Eukaryota > Metazoa > Arthropoda > Insecta > Blattodea > Blaberidae > Diploptera > Diploptera punctata. The sequence continues at coordinate 40,857 of JASPKZ010000346.1, forward strand.
CGAGAATTTGAGAAGAAAGTCCATACGAACATTATTGGACCAAAGATAGATGAACATACAGACGAATGGAGAAGACTGCATACTGTAACAGTGTGCTACATGGTCTTTATAGGAAACCAGATAAAATAAGAGTTAAGTCTCGTAGACTGCGATGGATAGGACATGTGGGACTAATGGGGAATGAAAGAGGGCATTGGAGGTTTATTGTAGGAAACCCAGAGGGAAAACGCTCAGTTGATAGACCAAGAGTGAAGTGGGAGAATAACATTAACATGAGGGAAATAGTTTATGCAGGGATTGATAGGAAAACATTAGCTCAGGATAGGGCTGTATGGAGATCTTATATCCCGCGATGTTGTCAGTGAGTTAATTAGTTAGTTATAAACTTTTACTGTATTTTATAGTAAATGTATATGAAATTTTCTTCAACTAAATTCTCTTTTAAGAGCGTAAACCCTATTTAAAAAAAATAATTTAAATATGAAGGCAGGAAACTCTTTCAATTCTGATACATTAATTTTGTACATCATACACCGTGTCCCATTCAAACCTCCCACATTTTAATTAATGATAACTCTCAAAAGTATGTGGAATTATGAAATGAGGTTGGTATAAAAAAGAAAGAGAAATTCAAAGAATATTTATTTTCATTGTTGCAGTTAATTCATCTGTCGCATGTTGGACAATAATGGCATAAAACTCGTGCGCCAGACATCACTCCACTGGACTTCTTCCTCTGGAGGTAGTAAAAGATCGTGTGTTTGCGACTCCAGTACAAGATCTTCATGATTTACGAACCCATATCCTTGACACAATTGCAACAGTACGAATGGACATGTTGGACAGAACGTGGCATGAAATCGAATACAGACTTGATATTGTTCGTGCTACTAATGGTGCACATATAGAGGTGTTCTAGTGTGTGGCAATGAAAATCCTTTGAATTTCTGTTTCGTTTAATACCGGCCTCATATCATAATTCCGCATACTTTGTTAGTTATGATTAAGGGGTGGATTCCTATGACATGTCATATTTTTACCAAAGCCTATATTCTCAGCTTCAAGTAAGTAAAAAACATTTATATATGCCTTATTATTAAGATTAAGTGGTATTTATTGGGTCTTAAAAGTCACATTTCTCACTTTTTCAGATATTTGGTCATACGTCTACTTGTTTCTATGTGAAGTCATATTTTGGGGTTTTTTGAAATAGCCTAGCCATCAGGCGATTGGAATATAACCAACATTGTATCTGTATAAAAATCGTCAGTTTCACAGTACACTTGTTTGGAAGGTTTCTGTTAACAGGTAGCAAACGTTTGCACTGGACAATAGAAGAAGATTTCCTTTTTCTTATGATACAATAGAAAATGTATATGAATGAACAATTAATATAGTATGGGTAAAAAATTCATTAATTTATAAGGTCATATTTGTGTCTTTTAGATCATATTTAAACCTTTTTTAGGTCATAAATGCATGCATATTTTCCAGTTTTTAGGTCATAGAAATCCGCCCCTTAGTTATGATTAATTATAAATGTGGGAGGTTTGAATGGGACACGCCTTCTTAAAAAAAGTATTTGCTCTAGAAGCCTTAGGGGGTCCTTTAGTATAGTAGGATGTTTAGGCTCCTATTTTTATACTTGTACAAATGACATTAGTCTGCATTGATGTCAAATCCAATAACTTTAATGACCTTTAGTGTATTACTAATATTGTGTAAAATGCAACCAAAGCTTCGATATTAAAAGGTGTAAATGTAAATACTGAAATATCTTTCATACATTCCACTCGCGAACGTATGTAAAGAGCTAGTTTGTTTTTTTGTAAATGCAGAATAAAAGACACTCTTATCTAACATAACACTTGTTTTTTATAAACAAAAAAACGAGCTTTGTATAGTGCCTTTTCGTTTCTATAGAAACACATAATGCATCTCTTTTATAATGTACGATTTAGACCATTCAATACGCTAATAACACAAGCTATGTAGGCTTAAATGTAAGCCGCACTGGGCAGGCATTCCACTTAGCACACGTGCTAGAGAAGAAGTTGAATAGCAGGCGATAGCGTTAACTGAAAATTTGTGAGAATCTTAATTTAACCTAAATAGTAATAATAATAATAATAATAATAATAATAATAATAATAATAATAATAATAATAATCATAATAATAATAATAATTTTTTGTATTGTTCCACACACCGTCTGAAATTTATTTATTTTGGAGTTAATATCTCTTTCCACATTGTAGCCAACATCACAGCCCAAATATTTGGAACTAGACACCTTTATTGGATAAGGTCACGAATTACATACAGAAATGGATTGATCATATGGATGGAATGAGTAATGAGAGATATCCATTGTTAGCAAGAAATTATCAAGCAGGAGGAAGACATGATGTTGGAAGACCTAGAAGACGTAGGATTGATGCATTATGAAGTCGGAACGGGCAATTGCCTAATCCCTGGAGTGAATAATAATAATAATAATAATAATAATATTAATAATAATAATAATGATATTAATAATAATATATAATTATGTTTAATTTATTTTGATAGAGTTGAGGCAATGAGGCCGATAATATTCTATTACTCTTTTTTTTTTCAATGCCACCTGTTTGTAATTCGACATTTCAGATATTATCTCCTGACTTTGGCGTATTGTAACCCACTTCTTAGGTTGGGGCGCCTGGAAGGCGGGGTTACGCTGCCCCAGTGATATGATGGGCGATGACGATGGGTAATGATGCGCCAGGAGAGGCCTTAAACATAAACTTAATCTAATGAGGTGAATATGATATTGATGATAATAATGGCCAGATGATGTTTGGGGACCAACATCATCATCATCATCTTCAAGGTATGGGCCTGTTGGCCTGTTCCGCTCCCCGGTGCACTATATGCTGCAGGTGCAGGTCGTCTTTCCAACGACGTTTTGGTCTTCCTACATTTCTTCGGCCTAGAGGTTTAACTTATAATGAAGCAGCTGTTTTGATAAACGATTATTTGGCATTCTTTGTATATGTTCAAACCAATTACGTTTATTTCTGTGTATTCTCTCGTTTACATTATATATTTGTAACTCATCTCTGATATCTCGACTTCTCTTTTCATCTCTTAGAGATATACCTGCAACTGATCTTAGAAATCTCATTTCTATTGTCTCAATTTTATTTTTATCAGAGATCGTTAAAGGCCAAGTCTCAGACCCGTATGTTAACGTTGGAACGGCTACTGTTCTGTAAAATTTTAATTGAGTTTCCTTTGTGGTCTTATTTCCCAAATATTTTCTTATTGAACCACATATCTGTTGAAATTTCGCTAATTTCTTTTCCATGTCCAAATTTTGCTGGTACGATATCATGCATCCCAGATAGGCCCCTAATTGAAACAAGTTACTTGTTCAATTATTTGCTCTAATTAAAATTTTTGTCCTTTTATGCTGAGTTCCAATAAATGCCATTGACTTTGTTTTCCCTGTTGATATCTTTAAATTATAATCGTTTATTAGTTTCCATAATTATAAATGATCTTTGTAGTTTATTTTCTGAGGACGCTGCAATGATCTGGTCATCTGCGAATAAAAACATGTCATATTCGTACCGTTTATCATATTGGGGACCGTTGGGCCTTAACGTATCCTGAAATTTGTCTTATAGGTGAGGAAAAACCTCGAAAAAACCTCACCCAGGAAACTTGTCCAGAGCGGGGATCGAATCCGGGCCCGCTGCGTGACAAGGCAGCACGCTACCTCGAGACTACAGCGGTGGGCCTATTACTCTATTATTAGCTTACATAAAATTACTTAGGCTTGCATCTTAAAGTTCGCTAGACATTATGTTCCACAAACTATTGCGTATGTTAATTAAATAAAAACAAAACTTAAAGTTTTATATGATTTTCATATTTATTAAAATACAAATTCGTAACAGCTGTTTTAGTACTTTGTACCTTCTTCAGATGAATTTTATCATGATTACAAATTAATTTTATTATATATTATATAATTTTATCATATAATATTTTATTATATAACAATAAAATTCATTTGTAATCATGATAAAAGTCGTCTGAAGAAAGTACAAAGCACTGAAACAGCTGTTACGAATTTGTATTTTAATAAATGTGAAAATCATATAAAACTTTAATTTTCATTTAATTAACATAAAAATGGATTTTCATCAAGAAAACGCCAAATCATTTGATTAATGATTAGGTAGTCTACAATTAAACTAAAATTGCAGCTAGTTTCAGCAAACTATCAGTAGTAAATAATACATTAATGGAGAGATAGTGTGACGAATTGATAACTGGTCGATAAAAAAATGGATGTGGAGTTGAAGACTGAGAAATTAAATAACAAATTGGACGAGAAAAAAAAACTGACGTAATCTGATTTGAATAAAAGAAACACAAGCCCGAATAAAATGGGCTCTATACAAAATTTAACTGATATTAATCCATCGTAGTAATACCTTAGTTCCCTACTAGATGTCTCACTGAGTCGGAACGCTGACCATGTACCGTTCATTGGCATCTATAGGAAACCAAGTGTAACTAAAATACTAAGGTTAAGATATCTCCCTACAGGGAGGCACCTATGTCTCAATAAGGACAAAGAGGAATCTTTAGAAGACGAAGATGATGATGATGATGAGAGGTTGGATTACAATGGAGAAGAAGAAGAAGCAGAAAAAGAAGAAGTTGGACACGTATCTGTAAATACCCTGGGATACAGCTTCATGTCAATCACAAGTGTGAAGTAATTTATTTGTTAGAATAAATAAAAAAACCTTTAATTTTATACTTTTCTCTATTTTATAGAACAATCTTTACGAACAGATTCTAATGCCTTTCTTTCAAATCTTATAATTTATTTTTAACTTTTTCGGTGCGAATCAAATCTAGCAACCGAAACATTTATAATCAGTATAGTCCACCATTTTTAGAAGTGTTAATAAAGACAATACTGTTCCTTAATATATGACGAGATGGTAAAGAGAAAGTAATGCTTTTCTATCAATTGAATTCAGCGATTCGTATACAAACGAACGTTTATTTCACAAGCTAATCAGTTAAATGAATCGTTCTAGCAGTAAGCAGGTACTCTGGAAGAACTGAGGCGTGTTAAGTAAATTTATTTATTTCCAGAGCAGCACCTGTACTAATCCACCGAAGTCCCGAAACATGTTACAAATAAATTACTAACCTAATTGTCTTTTCTGATACTGGTTTAATTTATTACAGATAAAATAATCATTACGAAATTTATTTCCGAATCTAATTTTACTATTTAGTCACTAACACGGATGTCAATTGAAAATAATTAGCACAGGAAATTCAGACAAGAGTTAGTTGATATCAGAACGATTCAAATCTTATAATTTCTGTAAATATTGCTTGAACAATATTATTATTATTATTATTATTATTATTATTATTATTATTATGTAGATGGGAAATGAAAACCAAATAAAAAGCAGATAAATAGAGGAAATAAGACGCAGTAAGAAACTTAAATAATTATAATACACGTGTCACCTCTACTGGATACAGAACAACAGAAAAAGGAGGTTCAAATGAAAATCACAGTACATTATTTATTTCAAGAAATCTACATAAATTTAGAATATTCAAATATTTTCCTTTTACCACCTTAGTTAATATCTCCCTGTATATTAACCTATAAATGCTCCGAAGTACCCGGGAATTACAGAGACACGACCTCCTGTTCGATAATTTTTTTTTTTGCCACACAAGGAAATGAATGAGTGTTTTCTTCAATATCAGGGTCACTTCCATGACATTTACTTTCCTTTCTATCTATATAATAATAATAATAATAATAATAATAATAATAATAATAATAATAATAATAATAATAATAATAAAACCCACTGCAGGTCTTAGGAGGTCCTTGGGGGTAGTAAGAGCTAAGGCTGCCACTTTTTCTAGACAACCGGCACTTGATGTCAGCCCTGCGTGACTGCTGCCTTTACCCCAGAACAAGCGTCTGGTACTCACTTCTGTTAGAGATTGAGTCGACCCCAGGTCCATAGTGCCGCCAGAAGGTTTTGTCAGTTAAAAAAATCCTGACCCAACCGGGACTCAAACCTTCGATCATCCTGTTTGTAGCATACTGCCTATCTACATAGTAATAATAATAATAATAATAATAATAATAATAATAATAATAATAAAATAGTAATAATATAAAGTTCTTAGAAATGCAAATACGTAGCACTGAATAATGACTATAGCTGATTTAATAACTAGGAAGGCAAATTAATAAAATTATATAAAAACAGAAATAGAAGTATATAAATATGAAATATTGGCACAAGAAATTAAGTGCTCGCAGATTTCAGAAAAGGTCAGAAGGAATATGAAATACTAACTTATTTGATTGATATAAAATATTTACACACCTATGTATTAGGCCTATATGTTGTGCAGATAATAATAATAATAATAATAATAATAATAATAATAATAATAATAATAATAATAATAATAATAATAATAATAATAATAATAATAATTATTATTATATTATTATTATTATTATTATTATCTGTACAACATATAGGCCTAATACATAGGTTATTATTATTATTATTATTATTATTCCATTATTAATGTTCATCATCATCATCATACAGTTCTCAGAGTTTAGTCTTGAGTTTCCAAACAACAGCTCCCTATTTTGTTCTGTTCTTTACTTTCTGTCTCCAATTACAGTTTCCAATTCTTAAATGATTAACCACGTCATTCATCCATCTAATCTTGGGTCTACCACCTATTATTTTATAGTTAAGTTTTGCATCTAGTATTATCTTGGAATTCGTAGTTACCTACCAGGTGTCTCTTTGAAGCGAAGAGCTAACCATTTGCCTCTCGCTTATATTTGTAATAACAATAGCGTAATTAAATTAATTTGGTTTAGTAACTCCCGCCAGGGTGTGCCTTTGCCCCTCCTGGAGACGTGCGGGTGTAAAAATGTCATGAGAATGAACTCGTACAAGTTCCTCATGACACTTTAAAATGTCATCTAAATGGCAAGCGTTCTTCGTAGGACTAATTTCATTCAAATAAAAAAAATACTATTTGAATCAACTGAAAGAACTTCCCACTCAATAAAACAGATTCATTAATAATTTATAATAAAATAAATTAAAAAATGAAACTTAATGAGAACTATAGAAAATGATGGATCCACTAAAAATTTTACAAAATCCGATCTCACCACTGTAAGAAAAATATCCATCCATAGTAATTCTGCCCGAGTGCAGATATTTCACTGCAATTATAGCATTTTCATGCTATGCTTGCAGCTTTACTAGGGAATTGTAGGTGTGGTAGCTTCCCGTTGCTTTCCACACCGGTGAAGGATGATGATCATGATCGTGATAAGGATGATGATGATGGCCATATGATTTCGGGGACCGTTTGGGCCTTCGAGTTTTCCTGACATTTGTCTTACAGGTGAGGAAAGACCCCGAAAAAACCTCACTCAGAAAAACTGCCCCGATCGGGGATCAAACCCGGACCCGCTGCATGACATGGCAGCACGCTACCTTGAGACCACAGCGGTGGACAAGAATAATATAACTCTTCTATAATGTTATCATAAACTAATTTTTAATAAGGATAAACTGACAGCAATACGACGATTTTTTGGTGTAAACTCTGTGATGTAACGGATATAATGAATTATAAATGATCTGAGTTTGTTATTCGCAAATTCAAAATACATTATATATTTTTTTAGCAAAAATGTAGTCTGCTAATCTCATATATATATATATATATATATATATAGGATGCGGCATACGTCAGTTAACCGAAAATGCAAATATAATTAGTTTCTGTAGCTACCAATGCCATACAAAATTCAAAAACAGTAATTGTTCAAAGTGACCTCCATAGTTACTTAAGCATTTATCATATCGTTTATAGGCCTACACTGATTTGCAGATGCTATCACACAATTTTTCATTATTACCAAAAGTGTTTTCAAATTCCTGTTCAATAAAATCCCGTAAACGTGACTGATTTAGTGGTTTTGTACTGAAAACTTTGTCTTCAAAATTCCCCACAATGAAAAACTTCATGGCGTGAGGTCTGGTGATCTAGGTGGACAATCTATTTTACCACGCCTTCCAATCCACTCTTCAAAATGGTCATCCAAAAATGCACGGACGTTTAATACATAGTGCGGTGGGGCACCATCTTGCTGACAAACAAGGTTGTTTCGTACTGCTTCAAACATAGGGCTGTTGTCTAATTCTAACATAACTTAATTTCTTAACATTATTAACATTGGCTGTCACGTTTATAGACATGAAACTGAACAATATGTATTTCCTAGTTAAGAAATTACCTCAAGCAGTAGTGTTTGAGATTATATTCTGAAGGTCCCGTATTCAAACCCCAGTTTCAACCAATCTGATTTTTTTCTTGGATTTTTCTGCGTGATGTATATTCTACTCTATGAATACAACAATGAAATTTTCAGCCTTTTGGACAACCCTAAAGGATATAGTTGACATATTTGCAGCAAGATAGTACCACATATCATTTGTCGTGGTATGTATGTGAGTACATAGTCATCTCGCGTGCAATGCATTAGTATAATCCCATATTACAAGAAATTATGGTCGTAAACTTTGCGCGCTATCGCATTCTCTTGTTTTGTTCCAGGTCTGACAGTTGATAAGTCCGACACGCAGCGCTAGTGTTGTGGACTGCAACTAGAGAAAAATAATAATTTTAAAGATAAACGTTGGCCACACTGATTTAATCCAATTCTTTCTTTCTTTCTTCCTCTTCCTCTCTCTCTCTCTCTCTCTCTCTCTCTCTCTCTTTCGCCCACTATTTCTCTCTGCCATATTCTATTTCCTCTTCATGTTGCAAAGATTGGTCTATATTCAAGTTTTTTTCTCATATTTTTTCCGGGGGATGATATGAATTAGGACACTTGAAATACCGAATGTAATAACGATATATGCATCACAATTTCCAGAAACCTAGGTGAAGTACTCGCTTCAATTCTTCCTAAATTTGAGTTTTAATAATCTTCTCCACTTTTATAGTTTACAAAAATAACAAGTCCATGAATTATCTCGGTTGCAACATTTTGTAGTAAGTTTGAAATGATTTAGAATGCTAATAAGTAACATTTCTCCAATTAAACGATACAATTAAACGAATTGTATTAAGAAATGTGAGAATGGAAAATATTTTAAACTACAAAATTTTAGCCCTACCTACATTTCTATAGGGTTCAAAAATTTGGTTCTAACTACTGCTCATAGGAAGAGAAAAGAAAAACATAAATTAGTTATGTCATATACCTCTGGCAAGATACACTCTTCTTCACAGAAAACAAATTAGTGTAAGTTAATCGTCAGAAAATAAACATGTTAAAATGTTACAAATAACATTAACAAAAACAGATCTAATTGTAAGGCTAATTCTAATGCAATCACGCAGGTACAGATCACAAGGAAAGAGAAAAGTTGGAAGACCTAAAAATGCGTTGACGATAACAGATATAGGCTACATTCAGAAGATGGAACAAATAGTCGAATCTATGAAACCTATGATTATGGTTACAGTCTCCATCAATTACATTTGACCCTCAAAAAAACTTTTATGCAAATCTATATTAATAATATAAATAGTAGTATATATATATATATATATATATATATATATATATATATATATATATATGAGATAAGTTTTGAATTGGATTCGCCTGCTGGTGTAATGGGTAACACACTGGGGTACCGACCCAGAGTTCCGGGTTAGAATCCCGTTCAGGCATTTATTTTTCTTATCATGACATATTAAGCTTGCATTGCTCAATGCAAAAAATTTAATTATAACATACATGTGTGTATATATATATGCGCCTCTGGTTCCTGGCTGTGCGGACAAAAGCTCTCCACACATCTCTATCCTGGGCTAAAGTTTTCCAATCATCCCTGTATAATGTGCTTCCCTCAAATCATGGTTAATGTTATTCTTTCACCTCATTCTTCATCTACCAACTGGGCGTTTTCCCTCTGGTTTTCCTACAAGAAGCTACCATGCATCTCTTTCATTCCCCATTTGTTCCACATGTTCTGCCCAACGCAGTCTACGAGACTTAACTAATATTAGATCACATCCGCATTGTTCTCTGTTTAGTCTATATTTTAATAATATTTTGAAATTGTAAAAAGTGTTTAATTTTTATATGATTTTATTATTTGCTGGTTGAGTGGTAAAGAAATCCTTATGGGCTTAATACAGCCAACTTAATAAAGCATTATTATCATCATTATTATTATTTATTATTATTATTATTATTATTATTTGGTTTTTTAACATTTTTTTTTCTTTTTATGATGAACGAGGAGCTGGCCCGATGCATCAACCCCCAACCTGGGGGACGGGTAATTTTTGTTCAAGGTTTTCTTCCTCTAGCCTTTGATAGTCCAGTATCTTACTGCAAGGCAGCAGCGCTAGTTTTGGTCCGCCCTGGGTATTTTATTTCCCCAGTACCCGCCATATCTGGTGAGCATTCCCCTATCCGCCACCTGGGGAGGCGTCCGATGGGAGACTGGCAAATGGCGTTTGGTTTCCGGAAGGCGGCGGCAGCTGCCATGATACCGGATGATGATGATGATGATTATTATTATTATCATTATATTAATTGTTATTATTATTATTACTATTAATTATTATTATTATCATTATTATTAATTATTATTATTATTATTATTATTATTATTATTATTATTTTACATGACAAATTGTTATTAATGGCAGGTGCGATCCTTTTCCACATAAAAATCTAATCTCTAAAGCTTACCCAGTTGTCTGGATCTCCTAGAATGTAAGGTTCTTTTAGGGTTAAGATTGTTAGTACTTACAATGTTAACTTCTGAAGGGATTTCAAGCCGTGGGCTCCTAGTCTGAAGATTTTCAGGCTCGTAAAAGAACCTTAAGCCTGAATAAAAAGGCCTCAAAGCAAAATTTACCGGCCTTCTTTATCCTAATAAAACCTTAGTTGCCATCTAGATGTCTCATTGGGTCGGACCGCATACAATTCATGACATCGTTAGGGAAAAATAAGCATAAATAAACAACTTTGTCTAGTAACTCCTAATAAACGAGAGGTTGACGAAAATGTGTAAAATTTTAATCAATTTCATGAATAAAACCTCAAAAGCTATTTATTTGTCAGAATTCTTCTTCTTATTATTCTTTATTTGTAAGATTTTCATCCTGTTTATTTCCCAAATCACTCCCCGGAGGAATACATATTTGATGTGCAGTCTCTGTCTACTCCGATCTTTCTCTTGGTCTTCCTCTTGCTCTTCTCCCGTTCAATGGTCTATCTTCTTTAGCTCTGTTTGCGAGTCTGTTGTCTTCCATTCTTTCTATATGATCTTTCCAATATTTTCGTCTGTCTATAATAAATTTGGTTATGTCTTGAATTTGACATTAGTCTCTAATTTCTGTATTGTGTAACCTATCAAATAATGTTTTCCCCTGCATAGTTGTCAGAATTTGAAAGTATTAAATTCTGTAACAAACAAATAGTAAGTAGAAAAGAAACAAATGAATAGTTTCGAAGGGGGGGGGTGTATGTGAGAAGGTGATATAACGAGTCTCCGGGGGCACGTGAAAGGGCGGGGGTAGATTGCAAGTTATAACCCTCGAGAGAGTCACGCCCATATGACCAAGGTTACACCGGCCACTTGTTATCGGCATGGCCAAGCCACGCTCTGACCATATAGCCGCATGGATGCATCGCACCAACGATTTTTTTGCATTATATAATCTCCCATTAAAATCACCACCAAATCCTATACGTACACACATTTGCTCCTCTGCCTCAGTTTCACCTACTTTCTCACACTGCATCTCCCCTTTCCTGCATTCTTCTTCTCCCCACTGCGGACAATCTGTATCCCAAGTGTTAAATAGCATTAGAATTTAATCTTGAATTAATGTGGACCGTGGTTTTGCTTAATCAGTAGACAAACCATATTTCATTCTTAAGGGGAGTTTGTTGTGCAGAGCGGTAAAAAGAAATAAATGTTAATAAGAATAGCCTATTTATTTCCGATTATATTTCCTGTGGAAATTGACAGTTAATGACAAATGAGACATATGTCGAACAAAAATTATATGCAGAAATAAATTAAACATAGGCTCATATCTGGAAAATGCATTATGCATTACATCCACTGCTGTGGTCTCGAGGTAGCGCCCTGCTTTGTCACGCAGCAGGCCCGGGTTCGATTTCCGGTCGGGACAGGCTCCTGGATGAGGTTTTCTTCGGTTTTTTTTTCCTTAAATGTAAGACAAATGTCAGGAAGCTTAGGGCCCAACGGTCCCCAAAAATCATCTGGCCATCATCATAAGCCTTACCATTATCACCATCATCATCATCATCACCATCTTTCACCGGTGTGCAAAGTAACGGGAAGCTACCACACCTATAATTATCTAGTAAAGCTGCAACACATGAGAGTGCTATGATTGCAGTGAAAGACCTGCCCTCGGGCAGAATTATTATGGATGGATGGATGAATGCATTTTAAGGAATGTTGTCGTACTAACTTCTCTCAAAAAGCGTTAAACTGAAAGTATATAGAACTGTTATTGTGCCAGTTATTTATATGGATGTGAAATATGCACTCTTACTTTAAGGGAAGAAAGGAGGTTACGAGTATTTGAGAATAAAGTTCTTAGGAAAATTGGACCAAAGGGACATAAACAGACAGGTGAGTAGAGATGACATCATAACAGTGAGCTACATGGTCTTTATAGGAAGCCAGATATAATGAGAACAGTTAACGCAATAAAACATGGAAAAGAAATAAAAAAAAAGAAGAAAAGGTTCCTAGATGAACACTTTTTTTGTCTAATGCTACCAGTTGTCATTTTATCATATGTCTGGTTTTAACCCCTGGCATTGGCGGAATTGTAATCCATTTCTTAGGTTGGGGCACTTGGAAGGCGGAGCTACGCTACCCCGATTATATGATGGGTAATAAATTATAATGAATCGCCAGGAGAGTTCTTAACTTAAACTTGAATTCCAGATCATGAGCAACCACAGAAGTAAATCCCTTTATGGTTTGACCGGGAATCGAACCCGGGACCTCATGAACTGTAGTCAGAAACGCTGACCACTAGCCCATGAGGCTGGTCAGATGAATATTTGTAGGTATATAGAAGTTCTGAATATGGTTTATATGCAGGTAGTATTTTAATTGTGTGGAACTTAAAATATCAGTTAATTCCGATTGAGGGTCTTTCCACTTTTCAGCGGTTGCCCTTTTACCAGCCGGCTGCTGGCCCTTCACATCCACATGTGTCAATCACAGAGGTAGATGATCAACAGCCAGTGTAGGGGTGACATGTGGTTAGTATGTCGAGTCCCCCAGCCGTTATAGCTGGTTCCTCAACCTGGAGCCGCTACTTATTGTAGCTACCCAATTGCCTCACGATGCTGGGTGGGCACCGGTCCCATACTGGCCGAAATACCATGAGAAAATTTCTTCCCCCATGGAGACTCGAACCAGCGCAAGTCCCGTAGCTCTGCGCCAAGGCTTCCTACCTTAACCGCTCGGCTACGGCGCGGGACAAATATCAGTTAATTCGGATTTAAATAATGTTAGTGATTGACAGTCCCTGACATGACTGGGAAGTGATTTCCATGCTCTAGTCATAGATATTGTGTAAGATTCAGAGTACAGACATGCCCTGTTCTGTGGTATCAAAAGTAAAGAAGTATCTTGTGATCTTCTTCCTAAATTGTAATGAAACTATACATTTTGAAAACGTATTGATAAATAACTTGTTAAATACGTGTGTAGAATTTGGAATAGCACAAACATGTGAATGTAAATTTTTCTGTCATTTGTACGAAAACGGAAATTGGTAAAAAGAAATTAAGGTTAGAACCATAGATGTAGGCAACTATTCAATTTTTATAGTATATTGCGATACGAGTGTGGTAAATATTTCATATGGATCGAGGAAACGTTTAAAAATAGATGTTCTTACGCCGAGTTTTTTTTTTAATTTCCGAGAATCTGTTGTGTGTTTATCACACGAGTATTGCATACTATTTTTTGCACGTGTATTTATTTTAGTAATTAAGATATCAGCTAAAGGATGAATAAATATACTTGAAGACATAAGGTAGATTTTAGAATGTTTGAACGGCCCCTCATAGGTGTTGCTATGGAAAAATAATACGTATTGTGCGTAATGTCGCCATCTTATATTGGTTTAAAAACCGGAAAACCAATTTGATTTGGGATTTACTTCTGACTATGGGAGAAGGTTTTTGATGTGTGCCGTGATGATGAAATAGAAAAAGGTGTGGGAAAGCTGGGTGTGATGAGGAAATATGAATAATACCGAAACTAATACAAATTTCAGTATCACTATCAATATTTCAAAAATTAATGTTCTACACTTACCGAACTATTGGATTTAGCGTCATTTTTAAAGAATTGAGATTTATTTTATTTCCATAGCAACCACGATTGTATGCGGGAATCTCAAATTACGATGCAAATAAAAAAATAATCTTAAGTATACTGTAATGATTAGTTAAGTTGGTGCAAAAAAAATTTTTATAAGGATTATAAGAAAAAAACACCAAATATTGTTGAGTAGCATAAAGAAAGAGAGCGAAGAATGGACAATATTTTTATAAGATAGAGACGGAATGAGAAGCAAGAAGAGGCGACGACATAACCAGACGGGTGTTAAAGGGGGGAAACAAGGAAACAGACATTGGGGTGGGTGTGTGATCCCCGAGGCCAAAACTTAAGGTGATATATGATATTAACTGCGGTGATAATATCATATTAACGCAGGCTTGTAATTTATCCCTTACGACCATACAACAGTATCAAGGTGCGAATTCGCAATATGGGGATAGTCACTTAGAGACGTAGCTAAGGTCTCGAAAGTGGCGCTACAATATTGCAATGGTTATTACTAAAAAAAAGACAAACACATACTGGTCATGCCGAAAAAAAATGGTTTATCGGCCTTTATACCAGGAGCAAAGAGCCTTCAAAGTCATTCCACTCGCTCTGCGGAATAACGGGTAGCGCAGGACCTGTTAACAACTTGTTCATGAGATGTGAAAAAGGACGCCACCCCTCCTACTCACACCACGTGCACTCCCAATGATAATAACCACTCTAAAAGGGAGTACGCAGTGTCTAATAGTGTCAGCCTACCCGACGTAGGTGGAAGAGGGGGGGGTGGGACTTTTCATACCAAGTGAGCATTTACTAACGGTCCTGGGTTCACGTGTTTGATTAACATCTGAGGAATATAGGGATCATTCCACGGCTGTGCTAACTAAAATAAATAAAATTATTACTGCAAATTATTAAGAAATAAGCTTCTGAGAGACGACACATTTATTTGACAAAATAAAGCTTAGTAAAGGAATAGTGAGGACTTTTATAAATGCTTCATGCTAGTACATAGATGATTTCTGTAAGAAAGTGAAAAGTATTAGGTACAAGAACAACAGGAAGATCTAGAGGGACTTTTATAAATGCGTTCCTGTTATACAGAGATGATTCTGTAAGAAAGTGAAAAGTATTAGTTACAAGAAAAACAGGAAGATCTAGAACTGATGGTTCGTTGAAAAGGCGAAAGTTTTCTATGGAGTTGTAGCGTTTTAAAGAAGAAGAATAAGAAGAAAGTGTTATTGGTATGTTAGACATGTTACGAGCCATGTCGTTTGGACTGCAATATGATATATTCTGATAGATTACAAAGATAAAAAAATCAGAGCCCTAGTTTGTCTCCGTAGACTGCGTGGGCAGCAGAACATGTGGCACGGATGGGGAATGGAAGACGTACATGGAAGCTTCTTGTAGAAAACCAGAGGGAAAGCTCCCAGTTTGTAGAGCAAGAATGAGGTGGAAGAATAACATTAACTACGATTTGAGGGAAGTAGAGTATACAGTGGGTGAGTGGAAAACATTAGCTCAAGATAGGGATATATGGAGAGATTATGTCCGCGCGGCCATGAACCTACGTGTTCGATAGTGTTAGTGAGTTAGAAGAACATGTGACACGAATGGAGAATGAAAGAGATACATGGAAACTTCTTGAATGAAAATCAGTAGGAAAACGCCCAGTTGGTAGACCAAGAATGAGATAGGAGAATAACATTAACCATGATTTGATGGAAGTAGATTATACAGGTGATGATTGGAAAATATTAGCTCAGAATGGGGATGTATGGAGAGTTTATGTCTACGCGATCGTGAACTTATGTGTTATATAATGACAGTGAGTTAGTATAATATATCAAAACCATCTCATCGCAGTCCAGTAAACATTATACATCATTAACAGATTGCTTTGTAATACCAATAATTAATATAAAATTATGGAATATTCACCTGAAGGGTCCGTCTCCTCAACTTAATTAATCATTTAACTGTAGCGCTTTCGGGACTTGTCCCATCATCGGCAGGATTCAAAACTGGTGTTTCACTGAAGATCTGGTAGAGGGGGTTGCATGTATTGGGTTCGTTTTCGTTTATCAGGCTGTCGTTGTTGTGAGCTGCTCTCATGATTTCCATCTCTTCGAGTACGTTTATCTTCGCTGGAAATCATGAAAGCAGCTCACAACAACGACAGCCTGATAAACGAAAACGAACCCAATACATGCAACCCCCTCTACCATATCTTCAGTGAAACACCAGTTTTGAATCCTGCCGATGATGAGACAAATCCCGAAACGCTACAGTTAAATGATTAATTAAGTTGAGGAGACGGACCTTTCAGGTGAATATTCCATAATTTTATATTAATTTTGAATAATACCTCAACGGAACACATCATGAATCTTATAAAAGCTGATAATACCAATAAGTAGGGCCCGGATTTTTATGCAAAATAAAGTACTAATATGCATGCAAATATACATGAAAAATGTAGAAAATATGCACCCTAAATATGCAAAGCATATTGTAATAAAATCAAATAAATGATTTGCTTTGTGGGCAATCTTAGCTTATTCCTGGCTGTTGACAGTAGATAAGGAAGATTTTCACGATGTTTTCTTGTGGGAAGCTCCTTCGTCTGTCAGTGAAGATGGTTTTATACAATGAAAAGTCCTTTCTACATCACATGATGTCACAGGTTCATGAGAAAAACACCACAGTTCTTCTTGAGTGAATTTCTATTCGGTTATAGTTTTTTTTTTCATTATCATCAGAGGCCATTTTGCTAATTTGACAAATTGTTTTGTAGCCAGGATTTTTATTTAATACTTCACTAAGCTTATGAAATGAGATTTTAGCAATACCGTAATGTTATTTCTCAAGGCCCACGGGTATTCCCCTCTTACACAGATGTAAATATACACATTAAGTTTATATCCAATGAATTATAGAGACTTTATTAATTTAAAAACATTTAATTAATTTCTAGTACTTAGCTGAAGGGAAAATTATAATTTAATATCACATTTAGGAGTAAAATTATGCATTTATGCATTAAAAATCAAACATAAGCATTTTACCCCGAATATGCATTTCTATGCATTATCAAATACCGCTCAAATTGTCTTTGAAGGGATCACATAACTACAGTTGTTCTGTCCATCTTTTCACTGGCCTTCCTACATTCCTTGAACCTCTTGACTTATAGTTGAATGCTGCTCTTGGTAATCTTGTTACATTCATTCTTTCCACATGTGTAAACCAATTCTCTCTATAATCTCTGATTTTCTCAATCAATGGATATATATTTAACTCTGTTCTTATATCTTCATTCTTTATCCGATCCAATCTTGTGCAGCCTTTTGTTCTTCTAAGGAAGTTCATTTCTGCGCTTTGTATTCTACTTTGCAGTTTTGTGGTCATTACCCAAGTATCGCTCCCATAAATTAATGCAGGAACTGCCAATGTTTTATAAAACTTCAATCTAGTATCTCTTCTTGTTTTGGATCACTTAACATGTAAATAATGTTTTTTAATGCCCCCAGTTTTTGTCCTCAGACATTTCTGGTGTTCTCTCCTGGCCATGGCGTAATTGTAACCCACTTCTGAGGTTGGGGCGCCTCGAAGGCGGGGTTACGTTGCCCCGATGATATGATGGATGATATAGTGGTGCGCCAGAAGAGTCCCCAATCCTAAGCTTAATCTAAGATGAATATGAATGATGATGAATGCGAGGCCATATGATTTCGGAGACCGTTTGGGCCTTAAAGTTTTCCTGACATTTGTCTTACAGGTGAGGAAAAACCCCAAAAACCTGACCCAGAAAACTGTCCCGACCGGGGATCGAACCCGGGACCGCCGCGTGAGAAGGTAGCACGCTACCCCGAGACCACAGCGGTGGACACATGTAAATAATTTCCGCATACTATTTCATGCGTAAAACAAAACATGCATTTCGCATACAAATGCGGGATCTACTAGTAAGTCATCGGAGGCCATGGGTCGTACATATCAAAACACTCACTAAATATCGCTATTTGTCGGTAATGTTTTGTACCACCCTGTATAAAGCAATGTGACATCAAAACCAAATGAAAGTAATTTTCAATGTAAGGAATATTTAACACATGTTATTTTGACAAGTAGAATTTTGGCTTTAATGAATGGTGGCATTTCACCTTATAATTAATTTGGTTGTGATATCTGTAGGTTTTCTGGTTGCTCAGAGACAGAAAAAAAAAAAGCCGGCATACGTCACGCAACATGCGGGAGATGACGTCATGCGCACAATGATAGATTAGATGACATGTGCCACAAAGGGTGAAGGATTGCATATCACACAGGATACAAGAAAACTTGTTGACGGAAAGCATTAATACCCTAGCATTCCATACAAATATGAGGTTTCGTCAATATTTCATTTACAGTTCACATAAAACTGTATTTTCTCAACAGGATATAGACTTATGCCCAACAATAATACACAGATTTTTACTAATAATTGTTAACAATCTTCTTCTTCTTCTTCTTCTTCTGTTTCATGAAATTAGGCCTTTTCACCTGTTTTCACATCAAGTGGGATTTAATGAATCCTCCCATCTAGTAAATGGGCGTCCAACATTTCTATGTCCTATTGGTTTGTACTTTAGTAACAGCTGAGGGATTCTATCTGTAGGCATTCTCTTGACATGTTCATACCACCTCACTGATAGTATTCTTTTAGCAATATTAATATATTTAATTATTTATGTAAATAATATTAAGAATAACAAATATTTTTATTTGTTTTGTTTTAAATATTGTATAATCGTAAAATTAGTTTTCGATATCTCACTATTTTCCTGTTTTTTATATACACTAGACAGGGACAATTTAATATGTCTTGCTTGTATACATTTTATTATTAGTTTTAGTCTTAATTTTAACTAATATTAACTGGTTGTATTATAGATCGTAATATGTATATTAGATATTATCTTTTGATCAAATTTTTACTTAGTGTTTAATATTAGAGTTAATTAAGATTGTTATATTCTTATGTAATATATGTTTGTCCTGGTGAGTGGAAGAGAAGGCCACATGGCCTTAACTCCACCAGGCTAAATAAATCTTAAATCTTAAAATCTTAATACCAGTTATTTCTCATGTTGTCAATTCTATTTGTTAAATTGGAAATATTTAAGTCCTTCCTAATATCCTCACTTCTTTTCTTGTCCAAAATTGTCACACCTGCTACTGAACGTAGGAACTTCATTTCTGCAGTTTCTATTTTCCTTCTGTCTGAACGGTTAAGAGTCCAATTTTCACTTGCATATGTTAAGACAGGCACTGCCATAATTTTGTAAAATTTTAGTTGTGTGTTAATTGTTAACAATAAAAAAAGTAAAAATACTTTTTAATTTATTTTTTATTTTTTGCAGGATGGTGCGTTCTGTCATACTTACAACAATGGCAACCATGATTGAAAGTTAAATTTCCTACATTTCAAGGTTACCAAACTATAAATAACTAAAAACTATACTGTAATGTTACAAATTACCTACCAAGTGTGGGAAGTAAAACTACTGCCTTTATGTATACCACGTATAATGTATATACAACTATATATCCAAAAGGTAGTGTTAATATATATTATACAAAAAAACACTATTACATTTTAAATGAACTGAACTTTATTTGAAACAATATAAAAATAAATTTCTACTTGCCGCCATTTTATAATTGATTGGTGTCACGGCCTTCTGTAATCTCACCTAAATTATTTTTGGCATTTACCGTATAAATATTTGTCAGAGTGGTAACGTTAGTCAGTTGTTTATAATGAAGGCGAATATTACCAACTAAAATGTTATTATTTTAATAATATTCATTATTTTGAAAACACCATCGTGCAAACAACGCATGTTTGTGAAGTGTTTTACAGAATTCCGGAAATTAAAAACCTCGATATCGCTCGGTTTTTAATAATTTCCTTGCTTCTGTAAAAACCACTTCCTAAACCTGGCGTTGTAATATACTAATATAATAGATGAAAGTAATAATATTAACAAATAAAGGGGTTTAGTAAAATCTAAGCTTGATATATTTATTAGACTATCGCTGTGATCAAGGGCTAATATCGTGCATCTCAAGCAGGAGACCCCGTTAAGATTTCTGATCTTCTCACTTATCATTACTTTACAAATAAATGTAATAAGTTTGCATCAATTATTTGAAAGAAATAATCGAATATAGAGATAACTAGAATTCTGAATTTCCTGTTTCGTATCTGATATAACCCTGTCATGCTCAACAGAATTCCATATTCGTTGCTCCGAAGGTATCAATCATATAATGAGGCAAAATGTTTCAAAACACGTTTTAAACTTCCAGAAAAATGCGTTTCAATTACTGAATTTTGTCAATACTAATAAAATTCTTATCAAATTCCGTCGAGGTGAATAGTTATAAGATAAAAATTAAAATTAAAAATATACCTGTTGACAGATGCCGTCGTCATCATCTTTGTTAAAAAAGATGTATTTAAAATATTATTTGGAAGCCTTTCGGAAGTTAAATTCCATCATCAGCAGGATGAGTATGTGCTACTAGTTGATGTATCTAAGATGTTGTAGACGTTGATATTTTTATGCATCATTAGTAGCAACTATATTTATAAATTGTTCTTTTCTAAAGTTTTTTTTTATAATATCCCTTAACACACAGAAATCTTAATTAATATGTTTTGTAGAATAAAACAATATAGTCTTTGTTTACTATCATAATAGACATGTTATATTCTTTGAACTTTCTATTTTGTAAACATAAAAGATAGTGTTATTTTCAACTTCAATGTTGAACTAGAAGCTAATAAAAATAAACTTCAACATGGAAGATTATGTTATCGTTGAAAGTTAGAATTTTTTATCCTCTCTGCTTGTAAAAGTCATGTAATGTTTTAAAACCTGTAATTAAAAACACAATTTGCATGCTACGGGGTAAATAAAACCACCAGTATATTCAAAGCTAAGCACGCCACGTTCTAACGTTAATCTATACAAATATTGGTCTATATATCCTCAGGTACTGCTACCAGAATTCTGCAATCTTATTTTTTTTATTTCTCTCACTTTACCCTTTCATATCAATAAAACTAAATATATGGTCACACATAGAAATACATTATACAATGGAAATGGACAGCTAAAGACAAATGAGGGAAATTTTGAGGAAGTGGCTGAATTCAAATACCCAGGAACAATAATCACAAATGGGATGAGATGCACAAAGAAATTAAACATAGGCTCAATTCTGGAAATGTATGCTTTTATGCATTACAGATACTCTTGACGACCCAACCCCTTTCAAAAAACGTTAAACTGAATGATGATCTTGAAGATGATTTTCTGGCTGTAGGCCGTGGTCCTGAGGATTGTAGTTCCCCGACGTTTTGCCAGAGACATCGCCTGGCATCCTCAAGGGTTGTCTTGAGACGTCGGGGAACTACAAGCTTCACTACCACGGCCTAAAGCCCGAAAATCTTCTTCAAGATCATCATAGCAACTCGGGCCGTGAAAGTCTACGTCAATACACTATTATTCTCTCAGTTATATTGAATGGATGCGAAACACGGACTCTTACTTTAAGGGAGGAAAGAAGATTACCAGTATTTGAGAATAAAGTTCTGAGAAAAAAATTTGGACCAAAGAGAGTTTAACAAACAGGTGAATGGAGAAAACTAGGCGTACATAAGAGTGAATTACATGGTCTTTATAGGAAGCCAGATATAATAAGAACAGTTAAGTCTCGTAGACTGCGATGGGCAGGACATGTGGCACAAATGGGGAATGAGAGACGAGGATGGAAGCTTCTTGTAGGAAAACCAGAGGGACAACACCCAGTTGGTAGACCAAGAATGATGTGGAAGAATAATATCAATATGATTTGAGTAAATGATTGGAAACTAATGGAATATGATAGGTATGTACGGAGAGCTTATGTCCGCGCGGCCATGAACCTACGGGTTCGATAGTGACAGAGAGTGAGTTAGTTAGTTAGTTTGAAATTCTCCTGGTAGGAGGCGAACGTCTAAATCTCACTTAGCGATTCGAGGGCATACTATAGTCCGTTTGCTCAATTAAGAGAATCCTCCCGCGCAAATATTTGAAGGGATTAGGGGCGGGGGTGAATTCTCTGTCTACTTGATGGCCAGCGTCTGGTATAGGAAGGGTCGGAAATTCTTTCTTTCGAAGGTATTGTACACTTTTGTATTGCATTTAGTGGTGAGTTGACGTATGAATTGTGCTACGTGAAGAATGTTTTTCAACGATGAGTGTTAACATATTTTAGAGACTTCGGCTAGTTGCTCCCACTCTCCGACTGGCCGTGCAGCCACCGTTTGAAAATACACGCGGGAAGATTCTCTTAATTGAGTAAACGGACTATAGTACTACTGTTTATTATAATCTACAAGAGTGTCACAACTAAAAAAACTATGACCCATAGATTAAAAAATACATAATTTGAATTCTGTTTAATAAACAGCAGTAAAATTGATATTCAGATTTCTTGTGAAAATAATGGTGTTAACAGCTGTAATTTTTATGAGCGGAATTTAATTAACTTCTAATAGTTTTGAATATTGTGTTCTTCTATCTGCTATAAAAAAAGAGAAAGCGTCGAACGAAATGCTTACGTTTATGTGAACAGCTCTGGACACAAGTATATGTGCACCTAAAACCATATCGGGTTAAAATCATAGCTTTATTTTATTTTCATTTAGAAGCATGTGTGGTGTTACACTTTGCACGCAAACTCTAGGTACAGTCCTACCCAAATTGTAATTAATAATATCCTACCAGATGTTTACGAGATGTAAACTTTAATCACCGCTGTGGTCTCGAGGTAGCGGTGCCTTGTCACGCAGCAGGCTCGGGTTCGATTCTCGGTCGGGACAAGTTTCCTGGGTGAGGTTTGTTTCTGAGTTTTTCCTCACCTGTAAGATACATTTAATACACTAATGATCTTCTTGGTGATAAAATCGTAAAAATATAGTCAATATACCCAATTAATATTTAAAAGAGTCAACATGTTTCAACAGCGAAGCTGTCATTTTCAAGACTAAATATCGACAGTCAAAAAACCATCACCCAGAAAACTTCTCCCGACTAGAGATCGAACCTGGGCCCGCTGCGGGACAAGTCAGCACGCTATCACGAGATCACAGTCGGGACAAATAAAAAGATTACAAAGGGAGAGGTTAAACTAAGGTAAAGAGGGGGAGATGTTATGTTTGAAAACAGCATATTCGACAGAAAACTAGTCTATCGTGGTAAATTATGATAAATAAAAAAAATGTGATATTATCTGAGGTCTTAAAAATATAAATTCCATTCTTATCAAGTCTGCCATCTAGAGGAAATGTTTTCAGTAACACTGTCATGGCGTCGGTTTTAGGTTGACATTCAAATCGTGAAAACAAGGCAGGGAATGTAAAAATTGTTTCGTGTCATGATATCTTTGCTTGTGACTCATCGGATCCATAGGGGGAGGCCACCCTCGAGGCTGGGCATATGATAAAACTCACGTTAGAATGTAGAGGGAGGAAGTTTCTTATAATTAGGTGAACAGTAAAACAATAAACAATGTTATACTACAGCTGTGCAGAATAAAATGTAACACTGCGCTAAGTCCATGCGGAAGTATACTGCTTCTTAGCCGTGTTTTGTCTGATAACAATCTTATGTTTTTAATTATTGCGGGAGATTTTTTTATCATGCAGCAAGACAAAGCTCACTAAATATTGCTGAAATTCTGAGTCACCAACAAAAACAGCGGGAGGGAGATAGAAATACAGGCTGATTGTTAAAACATTACAACTATTGGCGTACTCAAATTAAATGAAAGTAGGGGAGTTCAGAAGTACCTCCAACCATTTTTTATTTATGACACATTCTATACTCTTCATTAAACGAAGATTAATAATAACACAGCTCTACAAAAAAAATTGTTGCCCTGGATATCTCAGCGAAGTTCTATGTTTTCAAGTACACAGTTTACGAATATATTCATGAAAGTGCTGAATGTGCTCCAGTTCTTATGATTGTTGCGTATTTTATATCTCAAACAGTAAACGCCTTGTTACTAATAAAATTTATGTTTCCAGTCGTGATTTGATTTCTGCGTATTTTGTTCGCGTATACAAACATCACATGATCCCCACTCTCACACCCCTCACTCCGCACATCGGCCGTGATCTCAGTTATTTGACAGAATTAAAGTACTCACGACGTGCATCTGGATATGATAAAACAATTCGTCAAAGCGTTGGACAAGAAATGAAAATGTTTAAAATACATTTGTAGAACATTTCCTAAGCTCAGTATGTAAAAGTTAAAAGGCGAAATATTTGATGGTCCTCAAAATCGGCAATTGACGAAAGATGCAAATTTTATCAAAGTTATGACTGTTCCGGAATGTGAAGCTTGGAAGGGTTTTGTATTGGAAGTAGAAAATTTCCTAGTTAACTATAAAGCATCAAATTATAAAAAAACGTGAAAAATATATTGTTAAGCTTCAAGAATCTGGGAGCAAATATGAGTATAAAGTTACACTTTCTCCACAGCCACCTGGGTAGATTTCCGGATAATTTAGGAAAATATAGGGACGAACAGGGAATGCGCTTTCACTAGGATCTAAAAGTAATAAAGGAAAGGTATCAGGATAGATGGGACCGTCACATGATGGCAGATTACTGCTGGTCTTTAAAAATACATTGTCCCCTAAAATAAAAAATTATAGAAGAAAATCTTATGAAGGTGTTTTACTGAAGTATAACATGGGTATTCGATATTTTTCTTTCTATTTAAGTCTGTCCATATTAATTTTTCAAAAAACAATTGACATTATAAATATATGTTATATTTTTTTTCATATTTTCCGATTGTTGTAGTGTAAAATGAAAATAAAGATAAAAAAAAACAAATCTTCCAAGATCATTGATCGTTTCATGAATTGTGAGCATAAATATATCCGAAATTAATCTTATATCAAGGGCAACAAAACCACTGTTGACCAGTGAAATCAATAAGTATTTATTAAATTTTATAACAAGTATATCTTTATGATGATTTTTATTAAGTTTATGTTGGAGAAGGTTCATGGAAAGTCATGTGACAAAAGGCTGTTTCGCAAGAACTGCATAACCTATACTAAGCCAATTCCTCAGGAAGTAGAATTTTTTTATACGAATTTGCTTATCTATTTTTTTAAATAAAATAATTTGCACGCAGTTTGATTCTAGAAAACATAAATGGAGGCAGCTACAGCTGTTTTTAAATGTCGGCTTCCTGGTAAATCCTTACTAATAACTGTCTGATCTCGGCGCTTTTTGGAGAATATTTTTCTCATTTTATTTCAATGACATATACGGAATATCAATGCAGAATATCGAAAAATGTGGCCACTAGAACGATTTTTAAATGAGAAGAAGAAATAATACATATTCATAACTGGTATATTAATTTTTCTATGGAATAATTTTCCTTGGGTTGAGCATCAGCGTGAATTAACGGTATAATAAAGAAATGTTTCTACAATATTATTTTTTCATCCAGAAATAAAAGAGGAAAAACATAGATATTTCATGCCTACAATAAAACAAAACACTCAGTTATTACAAAAAAAAGGTATTTCTATTTATAAAAGTAATATGAGTTGGCAATACTGGATATAAATATAATAACTCGTCAGTCAAAACAATAAATGTGTTTTCATTTCAGCTCTAATAGTGGAACCAAAACATTTATACTTCCAAGTTGAAAATATACCAGTGTTTGCTACAGTATTCTACAAATCTATGTAACCAGGTTAAAAAAATGTTTACGTAACTGTAACTAATTGTATAGATTTTTATAGCAGATTTAAACATATTGCCTACCAAATCTTTATACATGTAGGCCTATATCTGTAAGCAGGCCTAATGCACTAGTGCCTTCTCGATGCACACGTGGCTAGCGCGGGCGACTGGAAACTCAAGTTCGAATACCGGCGGTTCCGGAGGCGAGTCACAGGGGCATTTTTCTCGGGATTCTCCCGTTTCCTCCCATCAACACTCTCCACTCCTATTCCCTCCTCCTTCATGTCATTTCATTTCCATTCGTTCATATCAGTTTTAATAATCCATTTATACTAATTCTGCCGAGGGCAGGTCTTTCACTGCTATCATAGCATTTTCATGCTATGCTTTGCAGCTTTACTAAGGAATGATAGGTTTAGTAGCTTCCCGTTGCTTTCCACACCGATGAAGGATGATGATGATAATGATAAGGATGATGATGGCCTGATGATTTTCGGGGACCGTTGGGCCCTAAGCTTCCTGACATTTGTCTAACAGGTGAGGAAAAACCCAGAAAAAAAACCTCACCCAGGAGCCTTTCCCGACAGGGAATCGAACCGGGCCCGCTGCGTGACAAGGCAGCACACTACCTCGAGACGACAGCGATGGACATGTTTTAATAATAATGGCTTTATTTTATTTTATCTGGTTCAGTTAAGGTTAAAAAACACAAAAAAATCTTAATCTAACTTACAATAAATAAAATTGGTATATGGTATATCAGCTGTGGTATCGAGGTAGCATGCTGCCTTGTCACACAACGGGCGCGGGATAGATTCCCGGTCGGGACAGGCTCCTGGGTGAGGTTTTTTCCGGGGTTTTTCCTCACCTGTAAGACAAATGTCACGAGCTTAGGGCCCAACGGCCCCCGAAAATCATTCGGCCATCACCATCATCCTTATCATTATCATTATCATCATCATCATCATCCATCATCCATCATCGGTGTGGAAAGCAACGGGAAGCTACCACACCTATAATTCCCTAGTAAAGCTGCAAAGCATAGCATGAAAATGCTATGATTGCAGTGAAAGACCTGCTCTCGGGCAGAATTACTATGAGTGAACATAGTATATATATACAATATAATTAATATTTACAATATATTGATTATATATTGATTTAATCTAGATTTAACGAATGAAATGTAACATATAAAAAAATACTGTTAATGACAAAGAATAAATTTAGTTTTGGAGAAATATTAATTATTATTTAACAACAAGAAATTGTATAAGCGTGACTTAAAAGTGTCGACTGTACAGCAACCATCTGGTATGTTGAGGGAGGGAATTTCAGGAGTAGGCAGAGGCTACTGTGAAAGAAATAGATTACGAGGAAGTGCTATGGAGAGGAATAAATACCACGCTTCTTGTCGATATACTTGAATGTAACGTAGTTGTATTAGTCCGTATTTATTAATGTCTTGGAACAACTGATTGCGTCATCTTCGAAGAGCAGTGTGTTGCTTCGCAATTTACGGTACAGACGATGGCTATTTCGAGATAAATTCTTTCCGCATACCTGTCAAAATCTTTTAACGCAGTCTTCATTATTAACTAATGTTAGGCTATAATTGGAAACTAATTACTTTTCCTAATTTTCCATTTATATTAAAATCCCACTCCGTTCCAATAACTTAGTTTAATCTATCGCCTCAGATGTACGTTTCACTTGCCACACGCCATCCGGGTCTTATAGTGGCACAATCTGTCGGGAGAAGGATTTTGAACTTCGGATCACACGCATACTTTTTGACCACACAGGGACGTGGAGGGCTCCCGGAATGAGTGATATTAAAATACATGTTCAAAATTATTTAGAAACGACTATTCTGTGTATTTAGCATTCTAATAACAGTATCATCAGCTCTCTGTCTATGCGGTTTGTCCGAAAACGCTGTATTTTATGAAAATTATTTTTTCCTATTGCATTATGTTTAAAATATGGGGAAATCTTTTTAACTTTTCCGAAAACCGCTCCTATCTTCGGTTAAATGAAATTACTTTAATGAAAATAAACACCATCCACATGAATTATTTCGAAGAATTTGAATTAATTATTTAACATTCCATTATACATTTCCGGAAAGTAATTATCAACAGTAATCTAACAAGAGGTTGTGTTTTTATAAAAAAATAATGAATACAAAGTCGCGAGTTATTTTGTCTAATGAAAAACTGTACCTCGCGTTGGATTTGGAGCGACTATTTAGCGAATAATACAACATCCGATCCGATTGAGGGTCTTTCCACTTTTCAGCGGTTGCCCTTTTACCAGCCGGCTGCTGGCCCTTCACATCCACATGTGTCAATCACAGAGGTAGATGATCAACAGCCAGTGTAGAGGTGACATGTGGTTAGCATGTCGAGTCCCCCAGCCGTTATAGCTGGTTCCTCAACCTGGAGCCGCTACTTATTGTAGCTACCCAATTGCCTCACGATGCTGGGTGGGCACCGGTCCCATACTGGCCGAAATACCATGAGACAATTTCTTCCCCCATGGAGGACTCGAACCAGCGCAAGTCCCGTAGCTCTGCGCCAAGGCTTCCTACCTTAACCGCTCGGCTACGGCGACATAATACAACATCAGAAGCTAAAAATAATTATAATGTTTAATATTTACCAAATGTGAGGTTATGTATTCCGATATTACTTCCGGGCGATTTCTAAGCCGGCTGTACAGTTATAAATAGCATATATTTACTGTTAAATCTCTTTGGGCTTCGGAAAAATCCATAAGACGATTATATGAGAAATAACTATTAACAATAATGCAGATTCATTATACAACATTTAATAATATTTTAAGAGCAAGAGAACTAACTTTTTTTTTTGGTAATTTTTGAAGTTGTTTTCTTTTGGCATTTCTTGTTGTACCATATCGATCTTACATTGTTGAACTGATATCCTTGTCAAAGAAGTTAATTTTGCGAAGATATCTCTCATTACGAACAAGAGGAAGCAATTTTATCAACAGGAAGAGGCAATTTTTTCAACAGGAAGAGGCAAAATTATCGGTCTAAGAGATAGCCATTTCAGTTTGCTACTTAAAATTTTTATGTGTGTTAATATTATCAGATTTCGAATAATTTGATCCACTTTTCATTAATATCTAATTTCCAAACGAAACTATTATAAATATGTTATCAACTCTCACCTTAATGATATGCCGTATATTTTAAATTGCCGTATTACTAGTACAAACAAAACCAATTCCATTGGTTGGACAACTTTAAGTCAATAGACATGCATTCATTTTAGATACTACTATAAATAATAACATGTTTTCCATTACTCACCAAATTTTCTTCCACAAGCGAAATTAGAGTTCCAGTTTATTCCAAAACACAACACTTCGCACACTTTTTCACAAAACTTTGCACACTTTTTCACAACACTTCGCGCACTTTTTCACAAAGATAATCACCACATCACGATATAAAAAAATGTATATTACACGAATCTTCGTTTCATTTTGAACCTGAAAAGAAAAGAAAATATAGTTAGTTTCAGTTTATCATCGTCATCATCCGTCACGAATTAAGCTTTTGTAGACTTGTTTCGGCCGCATGTAGCAATTTTTTAAGAGGTCTTCATGATCGACGATGTCCTTTGGGCTTATATTGCATCGTCATTTTTGGGATTCTTGAATTATCCGTTCTTTTTACATGGTCTAGCCAGTTTAATTTATATCTGTTGAGTTTTTCTTCCACTGATTCTACTTCTAATTGTTCTAAAATATCTTTATTTTTTTCGATTTAAAAGAGTGTATCCTGCTGTCCTTCCTTTTGAGAAATTTTATTTCCGTTGCTTTGATTCTGCTCTTATTTCTTTTTCTTAATGTACAAGTCTCACTTCCATAAAAAAAGGAGGATAGTGCCAAAGTATTATATATTTTATTCTTGTGGATTTTTGTACTAATTAAGTTCTTATTGTATTATTTATTATTCCTACGATTTGTGTAAATTTAGCGATTTTCTTGTTCACATCATTTTAATTTTGATAAGATATTTCACGACCCAGTAATCTATCTTAGGGAAAACGTCATCACTTTCAAGCCTCAGATAAATAGTATAAGCATACTTTCATTTTATATTGGACTAAACATGCAAATAACATATGGGATTTTTACCTTGTCATTGAGTGGCTTGCGATCTTTAAATGATCCCGAGAGATATGCCGGCGCGGCATATCTCTCGGGATGACGCTTCTAGTATGATAATGATGCTAGAAGCGTCATCCATGCCGACAGATCAAACGGGATAACCCAGACGAAAAAAGTACTCGTACTTGGTCAAGAGGAGCGATTGTCTTTCACCGTAAAAATACAACTGTCAGAAAACGCGAACATTGGTCCCACTAACATACAATTTTCTGGAGATAAAATAGTCCCCATTCAAATCTCCACGCAGGACTAAATCAGAGAATTCATGAAAAATTAACTAACCTAGGGACATGTTTTTAAGGTTATGGAATATTAGGACATTATTTAGTAATAAAGTACTAAAAATATTATAAGTAATGCTACGAGTGATTTCCAATTTATCCAGAGAATTTGGAAATCAAGAGTGGCATAACGAAATAAAATTAAGCTGTTTACTCACAAATCATTATTTAAATATAGTTATTTTAAAATAATTATAAATTTAATGTAAACGGCGATGTTTGAAAATAAATAAGAAACGATTGGTACGCTTCATTTGCTTCTTTTGTTCATCACTACAACCAGATCATATTATTTATTGCCAAAGGAACGCAATATTGTAAGAATGCACACATCAAACTGTATATTTAATTCATGTCTGTTGCCCTATGATGTAAATATGACAATTATATTTTTCTGGAATGTTATTACCTGTGAACAAATACATTTAAAAAACAGTGTTTTTTTTTGGTGGTATAATCAATTGCTACAAATGTTTTTATATTAACTCCCGCATGCGCTATGTGTTGACATTCATGCACTATATATACAATCTGGTAGCCGTATTTCTTGGAGTGTCAGTCACTGCAAAATAATGCTATGACCTATTCAGAATGTTAAAAAAGGAGGTGTTTTCTTTATTATGATAAACTTTAGTTGATAAATTCTAGACGAAACACGACTGTGATTGGTTGTAAATAAAAAATAATTGAAATGTAATTGGTCATTAACTCCCAGTTGGGGCATGAGTTAGATAGTCACGGGAAATAGATTAATCTTCCTTTGATATAGTCGCTTTACAGGAAGTTAGATGGCCAGAAGAAGGCAAGAATCAGAAGCTTTAGATAATACTATGGTGGTGCAACGAGACAAGCAGTGCCTATTTCAAACGGGTTTTTAGTCCCAAGGAAAACTCTCTTTCAGCTATTCGAGAAGTTAAGTTTGTTAGCGAAAGGATATCATTCTTTATTCTAATGGGTAAAAAGACATGATTTTGCAATCGTAAATGTATGCTTTACATGGTCCCAGAGAAAATAAGAATGACTGAGTTACGTATGAGTTTAGTTTACGAAATTCAAATTATTTATTTTTTATAAATTAGGAGCTCCAAATTAATTTCTAGCATTTTCCCATTTGTTGTTTGTATTAGTACATACGTACTAAATATGTTGAACACTTCGTTCATTTTATACCATCCCTCTCTAAAATATTTATGTAAATAGCTTTTGAAATTTAAAATGTAAATTTCCTACCGATTTCAAAGAGGAAACATTTTAAAAAGTGGAAATACATTAAAATATAATAAAAAAATGAATGACACGAAAGTCCATGACACATTCTAGCGTTTATCTTATGATCTTCAAGCGACAAAGTGTAAAGGTAATAATTCTTATTGCCCATACATCATCAGCAGTCGTAATTCTTTCAGTTTTCACTTCGCTACATAATTCTAATTTATTGCTAGGGAGGGTGTATGACTCATTACCTTCAGTACATATAAATTTATTATTATTATGCACGATCTTTTATACAACTTGCCATGTATTGTGTCACCAAGCAATCAAATCGCTTTAAATACAATACACTAGTTTAGACATTTATTTCTTTATTAATATTATAATATAAAAATTATAAAATTGTTTATCTTATATATCCGTCTTGTCAACTTTTAAATATTAATTCACTGTAGGCCTTTCGGGGCAGGTCCCATCATCAGCCGACGGTGGGTCTGTTTCTACTGAAAACAGACCTACTAATTATTTCATTCAGGATTAGGAGTATAAGGTCTAACGTCTGCTGATGGGGACTAATTACGAAAGGTATACAATTAATTAATGTTTATTGGTTGAGGACATTGATCTACAAGCTAACAATTTTATAATTTTACATTGTCATTTTAATTTTGTGACTAACATATCAACGGAAGTTTATCATGATTTTTTAAAATGTTGATTTAGGCCTATTTATTTTCATTTTCCTTAATTTTATACTTTGATTCCCATTTCTACCTCTTTAACGAATTCCAAATTAATGAATCTAATACAATTGCCCATGAAAAGATACCTTAAATTTTCTTTACATAATATAATCATCAATCCAACTAATAAACAGCGAAAATGTCTATGAAAAAAACTATATATATATATATATATATATTAGATTTTGTGAGATACATATAACTAGGATGATATGGTCTTGTTCGTAGAATGCCAGATACAAGATCATGTAGACACATTTTGGAATGGATTCCACCTGGGAAAGGCAAGAGAGATGTACCTAGATTTAAATGGATGGATGATGTAAGAAGAGGTAATGGGGAGGTAGAGAAGAATGGAGAAAGAAGATTAAATTTATAACGCTTTGGGCACAGGAAGATATTTTATTACATTGTAAACCTGTAAACCTGTTTACAAATAAAATAAGTATATATATATATATATATATATATATATGTGTGTGTGTGTATGTGTGTATGTATGTATGTGTGCGTGTGCGTGCGAGCGCGCACGCTCGTCTGTTAACGATCCAGCGGCCGAAATGTATTTTCGTAACCAAACTAGGTATATGTATACACCCCGTACATATCTCTTAGAGGCATGAATGCTCTCTTAGTGGGAGTTTCTTGAACCTTGCAAATTTAGCTATGCTTATTTTCCTATGTATGTCAGCCACTGATGTGTAGTCAGCACATTCGCCTCAATGAGATATCGGGTAGGCAACTGAGATATTACATGGTTAGGGAAGAGCAGTTAAAAAAATGCTCAGAGGCAATCATTTTGGCTTGAGGTTCTTTTACGGGGCCGACATTTTTCACACTCAGAGTCACGGCTTTAATTCCCTCCCGGAGGACATATCCATAGGATTTTTCCATTCTAAAAATTCATCGAACACGACCGGAGACTCAGGGGACTAGAGGCAAGGAACATAACCATAAACCACCGCGACCGACAAAATCGGCTTAGAGCTATAGGCCTACATTTATCTTCTTCTCTTCTGCAATCAGGGATTATACTCTTAAGCATGTCCCGATGGATATATGGAACTACTGTAAGGTACGTATGAAAACTTAAAAATATAACACCGGTCAACATGATTGTTGTCTCATGAGTACCAATAGTTATACTTAATGCAGTGTTTTTTTATCATGTTTTCAAATATGTATTCGAAATTTATCCATCACCCACAATTTTTTCTTATTTCAATTTCAATTAATGGATTAAAATAATTATTTTTAATTAACCTTTTTTGTCCATTTGTCCATTGTAAAATGGAACCAAATGAGCTAACTCAAATTGTTTCAGTTATGGAAAAGAGATATTAAGGCAAATGGAATCCTAATATGCTGACCGATTATTGTTGGACCATCAAGAGGGATGCTCCACAGGCGAAATATAGCAGAAAATCGTCATTCCTTACTTTCTAGGTGAGTCCGAATGTTGTAATATTGTGTAGTTACTAACGTAGAAAATATTAAAGTGTTTGAAATTATAAATTCCTGTCTCTCGGAAACCGTGCAGGATGGAGAAAAACCTATATTATATTTGAATTCAGGGGAAAAAATACTATCAGAATCACATATTTTTCTTTCTAGTCTTGTAATACCATATTTCCCTCAACAGAGATTTAGGCGCTCTCCCCCTACAGGGAAGAATTTTAGCCATACTAATTTAGTTACACTTATTTTTGTATACATGTCATTTGAGTGGTCCGTGGTCAGCCTCATACTGACATCTAGGAAACCAAGGTAGTACTAGGACGGAAATTTCGGTAAATTTTGCTTAGAGGCCTTTTCATTCAGGCTTAAAGATCTTTTACGAGCCTGAAAATCCTCAGATTCGGGACCCACGGCTTAAAGTTCCTCCCGGAGGAATTGCTCCTTGGATTTTCCATCCTAAAAAATCCATCGACCCCGGCCGGGTTTGAACCCGCGACCCTCGTGACCAGAGGCAAGGAACGTAACCACTAGTCCACCGCGGCCGATCCTTCTGAGACAAAAATGTTTCTTTTTGTTGCTGAGTGTAATCTTTCCTCTGAAACAAGTGTTTTCGCCATATCTGTTTATGGTTACTGTTTTACAAACACACGAAACCCCGTAGGGACTTTTGACTTTCCCTGTATTTAATTTCTTTCTGTCCCTTCCAGTTGAACACATTTAATTAAATTCAGAAATTATTAACATTGATTAAAATGGGATAGACTGAATATTACGCACTTAATCAGCGAAGGAGTCGCGAATCATATATAAGACGACACACACACGCTCTAGCGGGACACTAACATAATTTGTCTACAAGTTGAAGTCTTGACGCTGCTTCGAACATTAAATTAAACCCGGGGGGGAGGGTATAAAGGGGGAGTCTGTGTGAAATGTGACAGGAATATAATACCTCCAGCACAGAGCAGTAATTCATTCATAATAAATGTTAAGAGCATTTCACACTTTCATTTACAAATTTCACGCCATTTGGATTACTCAGTTTCTGCAAGTTCTAATACTTAGTTCTAACAAGGGAACTGTTAACCATTGCATGCCGAGACCTACCTCATAATTTCTCTCAGAGAAGCGTTGTGATGTACCACGGACCGATTCCAAAAAACAAACTATCTGTAGTTTTTAACTGGAAGACACAGAATTCGAAGCCATAATCAAGCAATGGCAACCTTCTGTACGGAGCAAATGGACTCCCTGATTGAGTAAGAGCGGAATGGAGTGAGGCGGGAAGTGGCGTGGATGATAGGTAGTCAGGATTATCCAATCTACCAATTCATGAGTTGTAGTACTTCCCTGTAGTATAAATGAGAGATTAGGCGCTGGGCCTTGGTGTTAAAAAGGCAGACTTTTTTTTAGACACATCAGAGCTCTTCTCTGAAATATATTTCAAGGTACATTTCGACGTACAGTAGTTGACAGTTTTCTTTTAAGTTTTAATTAGCCGACTCGGTGGCAGCTGCTCCGACTGGGAATCCAGGTTCGTATCCTGGCGGTCTTAGAGGGGTATTGGTGGTGGGCCAGATCGGGATTTTTCAGTTTATTTTTTTCGGGGTATATCCTTTCTTCTTCCTTCCACCATCATGCCATTTCATTTTCATTAATTTATTTCAGTTCATCCTTTACCTATTAGATAAAAATAGTCTGGTATAACAAAACACAAAGATACAACGAATTGCCTTGCGATTGGAATAACCAATATTAAAGTGGTGGGCCAATTTTTCGGTTCCTCTCTTGAAAAGAGTGGAACCCCGGGTTCCAGGACTTGATCACATTTGCCCCGGTTGTTAAATTTTTAGTGTTAAATTAATAGATATTGCCTCTGTGGTGGGCTTTGTTGTCTATTTCAACATTTGCCCTTGAACCAGGGGAAACCGCAGAAAACCCTGGTCGAAGTAGGCGGTCCCGGAATCTTGGTCAAATCTGACCTTTGCGTATGTTCCTGATGGTGACCATAAAGAAGGCGTAACTCCCTATCCTCTATTTCTCAAAATATTATGTACAGTGAAAGATCAATTACAATACAAAATAATACAATTTTTATGTTCCAAATATTTTTTAAATTATCGTTGTTTAGTTCAAATGTCTGATTTATTATTTTTCACAAATATTTTCACTGTACTTAATTTTTTTTATACATCTTATGTTTGATGACTAACGTTTTAGGGTCGACCCGCTGGATGTGACTGTGCTGGTCGAGCCTAAAATTAATAATATTAATAATAATAATAATAATAATATTGATATCATCACTATTATTATTATTATTATTATTATTATTATTATTATTATTATTATTATTATTATTATTATTATTATTATTATAAGGCTGTCTATGTATGGAAAATTGAAAGAAGGAGCAGAAAAGGAAGACCAATAACAAACTGGAAGAATAACATTCAAAATTCAATGAGGAAATTTGGTGTAACAGATGAAGACACAGAGGACAGAGAACGATGGAGAACTTTAATTGAGGAAAATTTGTGATTGTTTATTGCAAACTAATAGTCTATAGGTTCGTAGTCAATTATATATATATATTTTTTTTTAAATTCATGTTAATTACTGAGATTGGTTGGAGAAAACTCTCAATGATGAGGGAAATTGTCAAAATAAATAAAAAAATAATATTATTATTATTATTATTATTATTATTATTAATATTATTATTATTATTATTATTATTATGCGGCAGCGTTGCTTCTTGGCAGTGGTAGGAACCGTCACTATATTCACGACCCGTGTCAATCACTGCCCCTACCTCATACGTCTCACCAAAGAGAGCATGGTAATTCGATCTCGCTACCTGAGCAACGACATGATTATGTGTGGTCTAGAAAGATAGGAAATGTAACCGCTTACTACCTCAAGGGTCTGTAATGGGATCACTTTCTTTGCCTTTAAAAGCAAACAATATATTTATATTTCTCAGCTAACATTATTAAATAAATAATATATTTTATTCATAATTAAATTTTTATTCACAGTATTGACACCCCAATGAGAAAGTTCTGGTGCTCGGGTACAGTTCAGTTGCAGAAACAATACCTACTGAATATATACGTTACAAAGTTTTAGTTAAAGAGAGAAGAAAAACAAAAGACAAACATTTAGTGCCAGTATCAAGACACAAAATAAATTCTGGTAGTTAAAAAAAAAACGATGAACAAAGACTAACTGCGGCAGAAATTAAATTTATGAGACGTCTGTAGGTTACTCAAGAGCAGACCACAAAAGAAATTCTGAGATTCTCAAAGAATTACAAACAGAATCAATCATGGAATATGTACAAAAATACAGAAACAACTGGAAATCTCACATAAGAAGAATGAGCAGAACAAGAATACCACATCAAATCTTAAATTACCAGCCACCAGGCAAGATATCTATGGGCAGACCATTCAAATGTTGGATTGAGACCGTAACAGACCACTAGATCTATCACATAAAATGAAGAAGAAGAAGAAAAAGAAGAACAAGAAGAAATTGTATAAGGAAAAATAAAATAGACAAAACAATACAGAATACATTAATACCAGACTGAATAAGGTAATTGAATACATTAGGAAATAATATAAAACAAAACGAATTTAGGAGAATTTTTCAGAATAAAAAACTTACTCTAACACACAAAGATGTAATGTAAAGGAGAATTATATAAACAAAAAACATTATACAGTAGATTAATACCAGACACACTTTTAGAGACACCCTACAATCTTGGTGTCACACTTGTGTTGCAGAGTACAGTAAATCAAGCACACATTTGTCCGCTGAATTTATAGTAATAAGGATACAGATAATGAAGCAGTGAGGCAGTGAATTATCTGGAGTTAGGAATTTCG
Organism: Diploptera punctata; assembly: GCA_030220185.1. Classification (NCBI taxonomy): domain Eukaryota; kingdom Metazoa; phylum Arthropoda; class Insecta; order Blattodea; family Blaberidae; genus Diploptera; species Diploptera punctata. The sequence continues at coordinate 79,008 of JASPKZ010000346.1, forward strand.
CATATAGCTTAATGCTGTACCCAGACTCCGGCTGGCTGCAGAATTAATTCTGCTTTCCACTGCGTCGCCTAAGTTGTAATGGAGTAGTTGTGTGATGGCCACATACACCGCACTCAATGGATATCGACTGATAAGCACGTTCTGCTCTAAGTCACTACTGTCACAAATACCATTACGCATGTGTTTTGTTAACTTTGTCCAACCAACTTGTAGTCCTTACGAGATTATACTTTGTCAAACAGTATTCAATCAGCAACATGTACATTGTTAAAATATAAAATTATGTAATATTCGCCTGAAAGGTCCGTTTCCTCAACTTAATTAATTATTTAACTGTAGCGCTTTCGGGACTTGTCCCATCATCGGCAGGATTCAGAACTGGCGTTTCACTGAAGATCTGGTAGAGGGTGTTACATGTATTGGGTTCATTTTCGTTTATCAGATTGTCGTTGTTGTGAGTTGCTTTCATGATTTCCATCTCTTCGAGTACGTTTATCTTCGCTGGATTATTTTCTCTGTGCATTACTGTTAGGGTGTTTTCAATATTTAATATTTAACATGCGATGTCCTTCATGGATAACGTGTTTTGCACAGCTTGATTTCCTTCTCCGTGAATAAAGTCTCGAAAATGTTCTTTAAATCTGATGTTAAAACTTCTGTTTGTTCTTCCTATTTGAAATTTGTTGCAGTCCTTACATGTCAATTTATATACTCCTTTTTTGTTGAAAATGTTATTTTCTTCAATGGTATTATTTATTATGTTGTTTAATTTGTTATTAGTTCTGTATGCTATTTTTACGTTTTTATCGGCTTTCTTTAGTATATTGGCTAATTTTGTCGTTTCTTTTCCTGCATATGTAAGTGTTATCCATGATTTCTTGTTGTTATCAGATTCTTTTTCTCATTTAGTTATGTTGGTTATATTGTTCTTTCTTTTTTGTTTATTTACGAGTTTATCTTCATTAAATATATGGCAAAACCAATAGCTATAATGATAAACTCGTAAATAAACAAAAAAGAAAGAACAATATAACCAACATAACTAAACTAGAAAAAGAATCTGATAACACGAAAACATGGATAACACTTACATATACAGGGAAAGAAACGACAAAATTAGCCAATACACTAAATGAAGCCGATAAAAACGTAAGAATAGCTTACAGAACTAATAACAAATTAAACAACATAATAAATAATAACATTGAAGAAAATAACATTTTCATCAACAAAGGAGTATATAAATTGACATGTAAGGACTGCAACAAATTTTATATAGGAAGAACAAACAGAAGTTTTAACATCAGATTTAAAGAACATTTTCGAGACTTTATTCACGCAGAAGGAAAATCAAGCTATGCAAAACACGTTATCCATGAAAGACATCGCATGTTAAATATTGAAAACACCCTAACAGTAATGTACAGAGAAAATAATCCAGCGAAGATAAACGTACTTGAAGAGATGAAAAATCATGAAAGCAGCTCACAACGACGACAATCTGATAAACGAAAATGAACCTAATACATGTAACCCCCTCTACCAGATCTTCAGTGAATCCTGCCGATGATGGGACAAGTCCCGAAAGCGCTAAAGTTAAATAATTAATTAAGTTGAGGAGACTGACCTTTCAGGTGAATATTCCATAATTTTATATTTTAATTTTGAATAATATGACCTAAAAATTGAAGATTAAAAAAGGTCTATTTTTACGAAAGTTATAATTATTTTAGGTGAAATTGGTAAGCTACGGAACTTATATAATAAAATAGATTATTTTAAGTCTGGTATTGAGGACATTTTGGTGCACTCGAAAATCCGAAAAAATGCACGAATTTTTCGAAAATACCTCAACGGAACACATTATGAATCTTATAAAAGTTGAACATGTACATTGTGTAAATAATAATTATTTTAATTCGTATTTTCACTACGTCTTTTGATAGGAAAATAGTGGAATATTACACTGGTCTACAAGGTTTTCTTCACAAGAAATCTGATTAGTGAATCTAGTGCATTTTGTATAACTGAAATCAGAAATGTAGTCAGAATTTTTCTATCAGGCACAGTTTTTTTATGACAGCTACTTTTTAAAATCTTATTTTAGCATTTTCTTTGACCTTTCATAGGAATCTTTGCTTTATATTTAGCTACTTTATTCAAGTTGTATTCAAGGAAGTTATATATAATGTCTTGCTGAAGCATCAAAAGACAAGACTGCTCAGGTTCATTCATGTTTTAACATGCTCAGACCTGTTAATTGGCATTGTGATGTGTCAGTCTCACTAAAAAATAATGGCCTAAACGTGAATTCTCTTATCCCTGGCCAGACAAATGTGTCACATGTCCCTTTAATGGATCCTGAAAATAATATATTTACCTCCATTGTATATTAAATTAGGAGTAATGAAAAATTTCGTCAAAGTTATGGATAAACTTTCTGAAGGATTCTTGTACTTGAAATCGAAAATTTTCGCAAAATCAGTGAGGCTAAACTGAAAGAAGGAATTTTTATAGGACCACAAATATGATCATTAATGGCTGATGAACATTCTGAGTACTATTAAATCCACTTGAAAAAGCAAGTCTTTCGAAAATCTATGTTGCAATCTCCTTGGAAACCATAAAGCAGAAAAACTACCGTGGCCTAGTGGCTGATCTTCTGGATTCTAATAAAGAAACATGTACCGATATTTAAAAAATTCACTTCTTGAACTCTCACTTAGACTTTATCCCAAAAATTCTTGGGGCTGTCAGCGATGAGCACGGTGAGCAATATCATCAGCAAATTTCTACAATGGAAAACAGGTACCAAGGCAAGTAGAGTTCTAATATGCTGGCCGACTACTGTTGGACCAAGAAGAGAGATGTTTCAGACGCAAAATAAGCCCGAACATCACTATCTACCACTTTCTAGATAAGTCAGAATGAGTATTATTACAAAATATTCAAATAAATATCATACAAAAACTGCTGCCTGATCGGGAAAAACTGAAATGATATTTGAATTCAACATGAAAAGTACTTACAGAAGATATTATTTTTATTCTTGTGAAAAAAAAGTTAATTTTTGTAGACCAGTGTCATGGGGTGTAATTCATAATCAACCCGACAGCTCCATAACCTTAGATACTCTCACGAACAACAATGAACACAATGAATTAATCCACAGATTAACAAACAAACTGTACACAATCCAACAACAAAAATGGATCAAACACTTCACATGGGTCAAGGTTCATATAGAAAACAAGCAGCGGCAACTAACCCCGACATCGAATTGTGCGCACACACTTCTGCTGAAGACAGAAGCCGGTTTCTGAAAGGCCTACAGTTTTAAATCGAATTTAACCTTGTTGAGGACGACGACGACCTGTCAAGGTATTTATTTATTTTAATATTTTACTTTATGGGAAGCATATCTATTCTATCTTAATGGCGTGCCCATAGTTGAGCGATAGCGTCTCCTTTGTAATGAGTTACTAAACCAAGTCAATTTTTTAATTACCTTATTTGCTCATATATGTCATGAATGACATTGGATCAACACACTAATTCAATTGAAACATCTAACAGGCAACTAAGGTATTACTAGGACGTCGAGGTAGGTAAATGTTGCTTCATTCAGGCTCATGAGGCTCAAGATTTACAAACTCGGGACCCACGGCTTGAAGTCCCTCCCGGAGGACTTGCTCCTTGGATTTTTCCGTCTTAAAGAATCCAGAGATGAAAAGAGAGTGAAATTAGATGGATGGATAGATATATACGTAACTATTGTCTGTCCAGCCTAAGAAACACAGTTTGAAATGTATCTTCCGAATATATACTCCGCGCAGCACATGTAAAAGTACATCCGAACGCTGGCAGATCTTCGTTAAAAAGCCGATAAATTAATGCATAACACTAGTTTTAATTTTAATGTTGCAGCTTGTATTAACACATACAATGGTATGTCGAAAAACTAATTACATTATAATTGTTAATATTAAACAAATTAATTCAAATCAAATATTTAAATTAGCACAGCTGTATTTAGAGTAATAAAATATAAAACCTATGCACCTTATACACACTTCATAAAATCGTCTACCGCTCTTAAAATAGGTTTAGGTCTTTTCCTCTTTTTGTTGGGCGTTTTCATATTACCAGTTTCTTTTAATTCCCTGCGAATAAGTACAACACTACTCTCCGACACACCAATATGTTCTGGAGTTAATTTAACTACATCGTTCACCATTACGAGTATTTGAGAATAAAGTTCTTAGGAAAATTTTTGGACCAAAGAGATATTAACAGAAAGTTGAATGGAGGAGACAAAATAACACTGAATTACATGGTCTTTATAGGAAGCCAGATATAATAAGAACAGTTAAGCCTCGTAGACTGCGATGGGCAGGACATGTGGCACGAATGGGAAATGAAAGACGTGCATGGAAGCTTCTTGTAGGAAAACCAGAGGGAAAACGACCAGTTGGTAGACCTAGAATGAGATGGGAGAATAACATAAACTATGATTTGAGGGAAGTAGATTATACAGGGGAATAAATGGAATACATTGGCTCAGGATAGGGATGTATGGAGAGCTTATGTCCGCGCGGCCATGAACCTACGGGTTCGATAGTGCCAGTGAGTTAGTTAGTTAGTTATATTGCTCACTATAGTGCTAAGATTTTGCTCCATAAACTTAAAAAATACGTTTAACGCCATCTGTTTTTCACCACTTCTTTAACAATTTCCCTTTAGAAAAATTCAATAATCCCCTATTAATTCATTAACTCTACGGACTACCCAATCGTTCATATGTAATATTTGCTAAAACAATAAATAAACCAGAAGAACAAAGGCCATGGGCAATTATTAAAGTATAAGACGCACAATACCCTCAATACTTATTATAATTTTGATCACATATTTCATCAGCATGTCAAGTTACAACAAACTACGACAGCCGCCATTTTGTAAACTGACATTCAACTTCCTGTCAAGAATCGTTCAGTTTCAAAACAAATGCGAAATTTTAATTACTCTCCGACCTTGACGAAAAGAAACATGTAGGCGTATACTACTGTTTTCCGATCAACTATAGTTAACATAAATAGCTTTAATGTGTAATTATTTAATCGAGAAAGCCTACATGATCTTTTTTTTTCGCTTCCGCTAAAACTGTGCTTTGGCCTTTAACTAATCGCAGTAAAACTTGTAGCAGTTATGTGCTTCGTGGATTGTCACGCCCATTTATTTTCCTCAAGCATATTTTCTTAGGCTGGACAGAGTATAGAATGCCAGACGGATGAATAAATTTATTAATTTATTATTTTATTAATTTATTTTAGCTTGGTTGGAGTTAAGGCCATGTATTCTTCTCTTCCGTTTCACCAGGACACAAACATATATTACACCATAATATAATAGTCACAAATAACTCTAATATTAAATACTAAATGAAGATTTGATCAATAAGATAATATCTATTATATTACTGTCTATAATACTGCCAGTTAATGACAGTTAACATTAAGAATAAAACTAATAAATAAAATGTTATTTAGGTAAGACTATTTTAACTCTTGCCCCACATGGGAGTCAATGACCAATCACATTTCAATGATTTTTTATTTACAACCAAAATCACAGTCGTGTTTGGCCTTAATAATTACCAACTAAAGATTATTCTTAATAAAGAAAGCACCTCATTTTTAACATTCTGAATAGGTCATAAACATTGTTTTGCAGTGACTGACTCCGTAAGAAATACGGCTACCAGATTGTATATATAAGTGCATGACTGTCAACATGTAGCGCATACGAGAGATAATATAAAAACATTTGTGACAATTGATTATATCACACAAAAAAAGAAACCCACTGTTTGCACTTTCTTAAACGAATTATTTTCCAGGAAATGACGCAGAAAAAATATAATTGACATATTTACATTCATATGACAACAGAAATTAATTAATACCTACAACGTTGGTTATAAATTTCTCCACTATGGTGCATTCTTACAACATTGCGATCTTTTGGCAATAAATAATATTATGATCTGGTTGCAGTAATCGAACAAAAGAAGCAAATGAAGCGTACCAATCGTTATCTCATTTGTTTTCAAACATCGCCGTTTACATCATCATCATCATCATCAACAACAAGGATTAGGCCCAATGGCCTGTTTCCAATCTCATTATAGGTCGAATTCGTCCTTCCATCTCTTCAATGGGTCTTCCCAACGTTTCTTCTCCCTTTTGGTTTATAATTATACATTCTTCTTGGTAAGCGCTGTTCATTCATTCGTAATACGTGCTGAAAATAAGCATTTTGGTAATATGTTATTCTTTCACAGAGATTAAATATATTAAGTTCTGTTCTTATATCTTCGTTTTTCTTTTTATCGGTCCTTTGGTATCCTTGCTATTGCTCTATACATCTTCATTTCAGCAGCCTATATTTGTTTACTATCTGCCTTTGTTAATGTCCAGATTTCACATCCATATATAAGAGATGGAACTGCCAATACTTTGTAAAATTTCAAAATAGTTTATTTTCTAGCCGTTTACATTAAATATATAAATATTTTAAAATAACTATAGTTAAATAATGATTTGTGAGTATACAGCTTAATTTTATTCGTTAAATGGTCCTAACAAATGCCACTCTTGATTTTTCAAATTCTCTAGATAAATTTCACTCCTCACTTCGTGAGTCGTGAATTTATCGATAATTTGGAAATCACTCGTGGCATTACTTATGATAAATTAAATTGTAGGTAATTGTCCCTGTCTAATGTGTATAAAAAAGAAAAATAATGAGATATGAAAACTAATTTTACGGTTATACAATATCTAAACAAATCAAAATATTTCTCTAATCTTAACATTATTTTCATAAATAATTGAATGTATTAATGGTTAAAAGAATACTGTGAATGAAATGTATAAGTTAGTTTGTTATTAAATTAATTCTTTAGTTTGTTTTTGAAGGATGTTACAGTTTTGACAGTCTCTGACATAGGTGGGAAGGGAATTCAAAGTTTTTCTAAGTGAGACTGTAAAATAAAATAAATAATACACCCTGTAGGGTAGATATATAAACAGACACAGATAGATAGATGGATAAACAATTAGAGAAAGATAGATGGTTAGACTAAAAATCATGATTGTAGGAATCCTTTTATCTCTTTGGAAATTGAAAGAAGAAAGAATAATCACTAATTAGATCAGGATAAAATTGTTGCAATCTAATTCATAGAGAGGGCCTGCTTGTTGACAATGGTACGAGTTGTTTGACTGCATGTGACAGATTTATAAAGCCGGGACTCACGTGGATAACTTGATAGTCTGCTGCCCTACAACGTGCATCTACAAAATATGTCATCTGTACTTTTATAAAATACATTCACTATATCCACTTTGTTGAATGTATGTATCTGACATCAGGTAATTTGATTCAATGTGAAGATACGCATAAATTCTTCTTCTAATGCAATATCTAGCCTTTTGGACGAAGCTCCATGTGAAATAAATTTACTAAAATCTATGTTTCGGACATTTCGATATTAATACGTACAAATGCAGGTTATAATGAATTAAATAGGAGTATTTAACTCATGCCCCAATTGGGAGTCAATGACCAATCACATTTCAATGCATTTTGATTTACATCCAATGAAAGTCGTTTTTTACCTCGATTTTATGAATTTAGTTTTATCACTTTAAAATAAAGTTACTCCTTTTTAACATTCTGAATAGGTCAGACCATTATTTTGCAGTTAGTGACTCTCTAAGAAATTCGTTGAATATAACAATTTATATATTAAGATGTAAGAATTCTAGAATGCATGTGGCTACCAGATTGTAAATATAGTGCACGAATGTAACCAGATAGTGCTTGCGGGATATTCCACAAAAAAAAACCATTGTTTGCACTTTCTTAAACGTATTATTTCCCAGGTAATAACGTTCCAGAAAAATATAATTGACATATTTACATCATAGGACATCAGAAATTAATTAATATAAGTTGGATGCGTTTCATTTTTTTCTCCACTAGGGTGCATTCTTACAATTTTGCGATCCTTTGGCAATAAATAATATGATCTGGTTGTAGTGACGAACAAGTGAAACATAAGAAACGTTTCTCATTTGTTTTCACACATCACCGTTTATATTAAATATATAAATATTTAAAAATAACTATATTTAAATAATGATTTGTGAAAAAAGGCTTAATTTAATTTGTTAAATAGTCCTGTCAAATGTCACTCTTGTTTTCCAAATTCTTTAGATAAATTTACTCCTCACATCGTGAGTCGTGAATTTATCGATAATTTGGAAATCACTCGTGGCATTATTTATGAGAAATGTATCTGTATATTGTAATCAGTGGCGTGCGGTGGTCAGAGAAATTACTCCTGCTGTATGACGAAAATATGACGTACACTACATAAAAATTACTGCCTTGTATTTTATTTGTTAAAACCCGTAATCTGGAGTTGGCCTATCTTGTTGTATAAGGTCATTTTTCTCGTTGAAAGGTCTCCACGTAAATTATCTACCATGTAAATTATAAATTATAGTCACTTACATTCATTTTTACTAAATTGAGAAATCACATTTATCAGTTAACACTTTAAAACATATTAATAACGCATTTGAACGAACTCCGTACATATATTAAATTCAACTGTTGCTTTCCACAAATTATACCGTATATACACGTTCGTAATAATTCAATTGTCATTATTCAGATATATAATAAATCAAGCTTCTTAAATTAACAGGTTGCTATAACTGACAAAACGTAATGCATATTTTCTTTGTATTTTGTAAAAATATAACTACCATAAATTAAAAATTTTATTTGAAAAACTTCTATTATTGAGGAATTGGCGCTTTCCAAATCAGTCAATCATGAACGTTTTATGAATCGATAAGTCGAAAGATCATTCGATCTTCTATATACTTCGAGCTGTGACGTTTTTGGGTTCAGCTAGCTGGTGTTCAATAAACAATTGATGGAATAAGACACAAGCTTCGTCTAGCGGGTTATCGCTGGACTTAGCAGGTAGATTCATTTACTTCGTTATCGCTAATTCATCTGCAGCGAAATAACTGATGTTGGTGCGGATAGTGTAGACTGTATGTATTCCTCCATAGAGATAATGCGAATATGCAGAATATGGCGGGAATTTTGAATTTTGATGTCCTCGCGTAATGGATTTGAACGAAATTTGGCAAATATGTTATTTTATTTTAATCCCAAATTAATTATGTATTAATTACCTTAGCAGTGCTGGCGTTGAATGCACGCCACTTTTTACAATAATTCCTCAGCAAGTATGTTTTTTCCTAGTTTATGTAATGTATAATTGATTTAACTAAATATATGATAGGTAGTTACATAGTGAGAAAGCGCTGCTACTTGTCACCACCGGAAGAATAGTACCCGGATGACTATCAAGAATGTGGATGCGGGGTAGCCATGAGTGAATTTTGAAACTCCGAAACTAATAGAGATATCTCTTCAAATTTTTACCACAAATGTCTAGCTGTATGAATAACATTTATGATAAATTTCAAGCGATTTGTTATATTAGCTCCCAACTTACATTATTTCTTCTCTTTTTTATTTTAATCAATTACCGCTGTGGTCTCGAGGTAGCGTGCTGCCTTGTCACGCAGCGGGCCCGGGTTCGATCCCCGGTCAGGACAGGCTCCTGGGTGAGGTTTTTTTGGGGATTTTTCTTCACCTGTGAGACAAATGTCAGGAAGCTTAGGGCCCAACGGTCCCCGAAAATCATCCGGCCATCATCATCATCCTTATCCCTGCGGGAATTATACCTTATAATCCTCTCCAAATTCCCTTATTAAATACAGCTATTTTATTTAGCATCATCAACCTTCACCGGTGTGGAAAGCAACGGGAAGCTACCACATCTATAATTCCCTAGTAAAGCTGCAAAGGATAGCATGAAAATTATATGATTGCAGTGAAAGACCTGCCCTCGGGAAGAATTACTATGGATGGATAAAAGTTCCTCGCAGTACAATTTTCAATATTTTGTCAGGATATTCGTTATACTCAATGTTTCTAAATTTGCATTGGATTTTTCTGTGCTGTTAATACTTTTGAGAAAAATAACGTTTTTTAACTGATTTTTCATGTTGGCGGGAATCGAGATAAATATGACAATATAAAAAATCATAACTCATGAGCATTTTGAGTATATGCAATTTTGGTTCTTTGTATTCTTACAGATAAATGCTGAAAATTTTAGTTGATAAGGCAAACATTGCAGTGCAAGGAACATTTTTTAAATGGGCACGCGCTTGAAAAATACACTTTGAGAAAAAAAGGCTACAAAGTTTTTCATGCTTCTGACTGCTTTAATAACACATAGTTCCATTTTTTGTGTTGAAACAAATATTTCTTTTGGATATTTGTGCCAAACTGTATGGTAGACTCCCATTACCATTTTGGGTTTTTCCTTTTGTGCCTCTCTCCAATAATACATCTGATGCCAATCTTTGATATATTGGTATAATTTTTGCCCTAGATCTGGTGGAGTTTATAAATGGCCGCCAGGGCTTTAAAATGGCGAAATAGCGATAAGTTATATATTTTCTTGAACAGGAAGCATAGGAGAATTTTATGAGAGATAAACATAAAATGTGTGTTTTGGTCAATTTTCACTCAAAATTCACTTAAACTTCAGGGAAAATCAAACGTGATAGGAGCTTTCAAGAAGAGGATGAATTCGACAGCGGAAATGTCGATTAGGAGATTAGGGAAAAAAAAACAATATAACGCAATAGCTATAAGAAATTGGAATATTATTACTGGTGCTACTATTTAAGTTACTAAACTGTAACTTCACTGTACAAGTAAGTGATAGGAAACTTTATATAAGATGTTTGGGGAAGTAGAAAACCCTTTTAAGAGTTTGTTTACGTGCACTTTTCTAGAAAGGGGAGTATTTTCTTTACATTAAAGATTATCTCGATTTTGATTTTGAGAGGAAATGGCTGGCAAGTTGAATATGTCAAACTTGTAGCGGGACACAAGGTGTTTCCAGGGCGTGACTTGCTATGGGAGTGGTCGACGCAACAATAGCTTGCGTGAGCTTCTATTCAAATTCTCAGAAAATGCCAGTTCTAAACAACCTTTCAACTCCTATTACAGGCAAAATGTGCATAGTGTTGTATGTTTGTTATTTTGGCAACACTTGTTTTACTTTAAAGAAAACATAATAATAACACTCTTCTCCTCCTTATTCTTCTGCATCTAAAGACAATGGCTTGTCAGTCAAACGCTTCTTCCCTCCTTTCAACTAGCCTCTTTGTTTCTTCATAATCCTGCCTCCCTATTGATTGATCCAATTTCGTCCCGTTGCAGGACATGGATGCATCCCCAGTGAGAAGTTTCTTAACCAGATTAATTTTGTTACGCTTATTTCTATACAGATTTCAGTAAGGGACATATGGTAAGTACATTGACTACTTTCTGTTATATTTTCCGAAACAGTTTTCGTGGATCTTGCTCTTAACCCATTCACTTCAGGTTTAAACGCTCAATGCATTTCCCCAGAAACCACAATTAAGTAACTGTAAATTATATTGTACTAGGACGGGAAAATTCGGTAAATTTTGCTTAGAGGCCTTTTCATTCAGGCTTAAGGATTATTTACGAGCCTGAAAATCTTCAGACTTGGGACCCACGTCTTAAAGTCCCTCCCGGAGGACTTGCTCCTTGGATTTTTCCGTTCTAAAAATCCATCGACCCCGGCCGGGTTTGAACCCGCGACCCTTGGGACCAGAGGCAAGGAGCATAACCACTAGTCCACCGCGGCCGATAAAAAAAATATATATAGTACCAACAATAAATAAAGATAGGAATGGCATCCAATCAAGAGAGAACAAACCAATAATTAACTATCATGTTTAGCAGAGCTCGGAAATTGCAATAATCTCATACATTTAAACATAGCGAAATGATGCAATCAGGTCACCGTTAACCGTAATATGTAGGTTTCCTGGAAACATATCAAATTCATTACAACCAAGATTTACACTGACTACTTGCACACAGCACAACTTTTCCACAGAATCGAATATTAATACTCTCTGAATCATGATATTACATATTTGAAGAGAAAAATTATACGCTCAGACCGGGACTTGAACCCGGGACCCTTGGTTCTCCAGACCAAGTGCTCTACCAACTGAGCTACCTGAGCAAGTACCGATCTAAACGCAAATCTTTCTCTATATACATTGTAATTCCCATCCACCAAATGCTGTGAAGCCATGCTTCTATCTTGCAAATGGCGGCTCCTTTATTAAGAATACATATTTGGGAATTATACATTACAGCCAGTACGGCTTTTTCCAAGTTTTTATTATTGATTTCGTACATCTCAATGATGGATAAATTATATTTGAAGAGAAAAATTATACGCTCAGACCGGGACTTGAACCCGGGACCTTTGGTTCTCCAGACCAAGTGCTCTACCAACTGAGCTACCTGAGCAAGTACCGATCTAAACGCAAATCTTTCTCTATATACATTGTAATTCCCATCCACCAAATTACAATGTATATAGAGAAAGATTTGCGTTTAGATCGGTACTTGCTCAGGTAGCTCAGTTGGTAGAGCACTTGGTCTGGAGAACCAAGGGTCCCGGGTTCAAGTCCCGGTCTGAGCGTATAATTTTTCTCTTCAAATATGATTTATCCATCATTGAGATGTACGAAATCAATAATAAAAACATGATATTACATCTCTATTCATATTGTTTTAATCAGCTTCGCCAATTTGTCTATTTTATTTGTTTTTATTTAAAGATACCATTAACATCTAGGATCATATAGCGTCTCTCTACTTTATTTATTTATACTGAATTGTTCATGTATCTCATAATACCAATAGAACTACTCACTGTTCCAAAAAATGTTCTAATAAATTCATTGTCTAATACTCGTAATAATTTCTCCTGCCATAAAGTAAGAATCCATTTTTCGTATCCATCTACTCTTATTATAGTCATTTTTTATTTCATCGACTATGTAGTTTAATGCGCATAGCTTTTACATGTAACTAAATTACGTTATTACTTCCCATGAGAATAACAGAAACTCTGCCGACCATACCATGATAACATACCAAGGCAAATCAAGAGTTTAAAATTATTATAAAGCGGATAATAATAATAATAATAATAATAATAATAATAATAATAATAATAATAATAATAACAATAATAATAGTACATGTATAGTTAATCGGTTGATCAATGTACTTGACATCGTCCTATTCCTAATAGCCAATTTTGTCAGTCCATCCAATCTCCTGGTTGTAGATGTTTCTCCTTCGTGTATTAACATATTCACTGACTCCTGGAGGTTTTAGGTCTTCCTTCAGGTGTCCATTCCAAAACAGATTTTGGTAGCCGATCCTCTTCCATTCGCTGGACATGCCCATACCATCTTAATTGCTGAGTTTTAATATAATCTAAAATAGTGTCTTCAATCTTCATTTTCTCCCTTATAACTGAGTTCCTAATGTTTTCTCTTCTTGAAATTCTTGCTGCCCTTCGGATAAAATCCATTTCTGTTGCCAAAAGATACTTATTTGTTTTTGTTGTTAATGGCCGAAGTTCTGCTCCATAAGTAATGGTGCTTTTTACAATTGTATGATATATATTCATTTTATTTTTATTACTTATATTTTTATCCCACAATATTCCATTGAGGTAAGCAATTGCAAATTCTCCTCTATTATTTATATTTCTTACTTCCTCTTCATAACTCCCATTTTATTTATAATAATAATAATACTAATAATAATAATAATAATAATAATAATAATAATAATATTTATTCTGGCAGATTAGGACCATAAGCCTTCTCTTCCACTCAACCAGCACAAATTGCAAATACATATTTGACAATATAGATACATATAGGCTACATATACTATATTAATTATAAAGAATTAAAAATATATTTAGTGTTGCAATGGAGATTCCCTCAATGGTATCTTTAACTTGTCGTGGTGGAGTGGCTTACGTGCTTAAATGATCCCGAGAGCCATGCCGGCGGTAGCATTGCTGCCGATAGGGTTACCCATGCCGGACTGGTTGAACGTGATATGACAAATGAAAAAAGTACCTTGGTCGAATGAGTGACGATCTTTTACCGTAAAAATACAACCGTCAAGAAATGCGGACATGGGTTAAACTGGGGTAAAATTTTCCGGAGGTCAAATAGTCCCCCATTAGGTTCTCCGAGCGGGGACTACTTCAGGGAACCCTTGCCAAAGGTCTTTATAGGAAGCCAGATATAATGAGAATAGATAACTCTCGTAGACTGCGATGGACAGGACATGTGGCACGAATGGGGAATGAAAGACGTGCATGGAAGCTTCTTGTAGGAAACCAGAGGGAAAATGCCCATTTGGTACACCAAGAATGTGGTGGGAGAATAACATTAACTATAATTTGAGGATTAGTAGATTATACAGGGGATGATTGGAAAACATTGGCTCAGGATAGGGATATATGGAGAGCTTATGTTCGCGCGGCCATTAACCTTTGTGTTCGATAGTGCCAGTGAATTAGTTAGTTAGTTAGTTAATGGAGATTTCATGTACAAACAACATTTGACACGATGATAATAATAACAATAATAATATTCATGATGATAATAATAATAATAATAATAATAATAATATTCATGATGATAATGATAATAATAATAATAATAATAATAAAATAATAATAATTATTATTATAGTATTAATATGATAAAGTATACGAGAAACACCAATTAATATATGTACCTTACACTGGGTAATGATGAAGTCGAGGTTACAGCAAATATAAATTCAGATTTATTTTAAAACATGCCAATGTCTGACAGCCCCTTATTTATTCTGGTAGGGAATTCCAGTTTCTAGAAGTAGAGATAGTATATGACATGGAGTGATTTTCGTTGACAGAGTTTACTGATATCATACAAAAATGATACAAGCTAATACTGGATATATCTAATGCGATGGGAATTGGAATAATTTGAACTTGTGTTAGAGGTTCAACATTAAATTAATCCAAGCCACGAGAGTGCTCTGACGTCATCGTGATGTTTAAATCGTAAAATTGCGTGGGTTTCGTGTGATAATGTAATATCCATGTACATAGCAATAAAGAATACGTGATATATACCTAGGCTCATTGTCTGTGGACAACATTTATGGGTCATGTTACTCTCCTACTCGATGTTAGTCCATTATCTGTCTGTTCTCTGTTTCATTTCAGCTGCAAATACGAATAAGTAACATCAGTGAGAACAGGGAATATAGAATATATTGAGTTTCCTCATTATTTTACACTTTCATCAGTCAATTGGAGAAAACGAAGTCAGAACCAGGATCTACAAACATGTAGAAATACACCGTGGCCACAGAAACATTCCGTGGTTACAACCTGGTACAGCGTCGCAGTCATTTGTTAGATTTATATGCAACTGGTATCATTAGAAAGAGGAACTCTTCCTCTTCTTCTTCTTCTTCTTCATGGTTTAGGCTTATTTACTAGCCTGTTCCGGCTCCAAATTGCTGCTCTTTCCATCTTTTCTTTGGTCTTCCCACACTTCTTCTTCCTCGTGGTGAATAGTTGTATGCTACTTTTGGTATTCTATTCTATCATCTTTGCCAAGTTTTCTTTCCAGTTTGTTCTGTTTTTCTCTATTGTTGTGTTTAATTCCTCTACTTTTAGTTGTTGTTTTATTTCTGTGTTATGTTTTTGTCTGTTCTTTGATATACTGATATTGGTCTGAGGAATCTCATTTCAGCAGCTTGTATTCTGGCAGATTGTTGTGTTGTCACTGTCAATGTTTCGGATCCGTAAGTAATAATAGGCACTGCCATTGTCTTGTACAATTTCATTATAGAGTCTTTCCTGGAAAGAGGAACTCAAAAGTTTTATTATCTAGTTTAAAGTCATTCGATGTGTGCTCCACGTGTCGCGTTGCAGTCATAAAGGCGATATTTCCACTCATACCACACACCCGCCAATATATGTAGCCATCTGCCCAAAGGTAGGTCTTTCACTGCAATCATAGCATTTTCATGCTATGCTTTGAAGCTTTACTAGGGAATTACTGGTGTGGTAGCTTCCCGTTGCTTTTCACACCGGGAATGATAACAATGATGATGTTGATGATAGCTAGATGATGTTCCGGGAACGTTTGGGCCTGAAAGCTTCCTGACATTTGTCTTAAAGGTGAGTAAAAACCCCGAAAATTCACCCAGGAAACTTTTCCCATATGGGAAACGAACACGGGCCCGCTACGTGAGAGGCAGCACCTGACCTCGAGATCACAGCGGTGGGACATTATATATATATGAGGATGGTTTCGATGGCAGCAGTGATACGAATTCGGAGCTCTTGCAGATTTTGAGATAGTAGAGGTATATAGACAATATTCTTTATGTGACACCTTAAAAAAGGCACATACGGTTAGGTCAGGAGATCTCGGAGGCCAGCTGGAAAATGTATTATCTTGGTTCCCAGCGCACCCAACCCATCTTCCTGCAAGTAGTTGATTCACTATAACTCATTAAATGTTACACGATTCACATATGCTTGAAGACGTAACATTTATAACATATAACACAACTTGTTTGTCTTCAACAATTACCTAATGACATTTTTTTCTTGTGCTTCTATCATTGACCCCATGAAAGTACCCCAGGCAGTTAAGTCAGAATATTTCGGAGGTCAGCTGGAAAATATATTATATCTTGCTTTCCAGCACATCCAATCCATCTCCCTGCAAGTTGTTGATTCGCCGTCTTCTTCGTCTTCTTCTTCTTCGGCTTTCCCCCACTTATAGGTTTGCCGTCTTCAGTTTCTATTTATCTCTATCATTCCAATTTCCCTCTTCCAAATTCCTATCCTCCATTATTGTTCTGACATAGGTTTTCCATTTCCATCTTGGTATGCCACGTTTATTTCTTCCAGGGGGTGACCATTGGTATATATTTTTTGGCCATCTTTCATTTTCCATTCTTTGTACATGGCGATACCATTTAAGCATTTGATTTTCAATCCTCTTAACAACAGATGTGGTGACATTCATTTCTTATTTATCCTGTCTTGGGACACACATTTATTGCTCTCGTAGATTGATAGATGAAGTAATATCTGAGATTTTTAAAGCATCGAGAATATCAGGATACTTACGAGATGTTATATGGAAAAACAAATATTTAAAAACAAAAAGTAAAATACTAGTTTATAAAACACGTGTACCACTAACAATTACATATGGTGCGAATGAAATATCCACATGGACAGAGCTGACGATATATGGCTTATTAAAGCATCGAAGAAACTACGTCCTAGAGGAAAAAGAGAAGTAGGCAGACCCTCAAGAGATGGAATGAGATGTAATCATCATTAACATAGTGTGTATAAATAAACAGGTGTATTCCTGTGGAAAAGTAGAAGACTAGAAAAAAGTAAACACGAGCAGAAACCATGTAAAGTAAATTCCAGTATTCCAATATTTGCATTAGTATTGGTATAATAAGAGTTCGATGGTTAACATAGTACATAGTAGTTGAATGACGGTTTTTGCTTTTAGTAGAATAGAACAACATATGTGCTCGGATTCTTATGCCCGAAACACGACAATCTTGCGTATGAATTCTACCAAGCCAGATTCCTCGCCGGGGAAAATTGGCAAGAACACATTTTCAGAATCGAGGCAACAAGAATCACCCGAATAATCGATGATTTATCAGCTCACCGGATGGAGAGATTTTGGGCGACCAAGAAGACGAAGGCGGTTCATGAATGAGCGGAAGGAATCTAAAGTTCGAAACCGTGAATATAATGACGATGATATCTGTCAAGTGTATAAACAAATGTATTTTATAGTATCTTTAATTTGGCACTGTTATAAGGGTATTGTATTAGGATATGAAAAGATATATTAAGATAGAACGATTAATATAAGGGAAATAAACATAGATTTATCTTTAAATAATTTTATGTAATATTACCTTGCCTCTGGTTCCGAGGGTCGCGGGTTCAAACCTGGCCCCGGTCGATGATTTTTTTAGGATGGAAAAATCCAACGAGCAAGTCCTCCGGGAGGAACTTTAAGCCATGGGGTCCCAAATCTGAAGATTTTCTGGCTAGTAAAAGACCTTTAAGCCAGAACAAAGATGCTTCTAAGCATAATTTACCGACCGATCTCAAACATCCTAGTAATACCTTAGTTGCCTGCTAGATGTCTCATTGAGTCGGTGTGTTGACCGCATGCCACTCATGCCATCTTTGGACAAATAACATAATTAAAATGAACTTGATCTATAAACTCCTGATAAAGGAGAGACTATGGTTTAACAGTGGGCTACGGCATTAATCATCATAATCATATTATATTAATAAAATAGGATCTTCTTGGTGATGAAACTGTATTGTACATAGTCAATAAAAACCCAAATCACCAAATTAAAAATTTAATAGACTCTATTAAAACATATTAAATAAAAGCCCCATTCTCAAATTTAAAAAAAATATAGTAGACCAGAAATATCATAAAAGACAACCTGGGAGCATTAGCAAAAAAATAAGAGTCTATTAAATTTTATTTTGGTGATTTGGGTTTTTATTGACTATGTCAAAAAAGTTCATATTAAATAAATACATAATTAAATTCAATCCAAACAAATATCCTTTGAACTTATATTTGACCTCGCAACCCAAATAAGTAGGCCTATATTATGAAATGCTACTTCAAAAACCTCCGAAGGAAAATCAATGGATTCATTTAAGCCCTTTGCTGGAAACCTGTAGTTATAACAGCCACGTGTTACAAATTAATAGAATTCGTATTTTGTAAATTTGTGCTGGTTGAGTGAAGAGAAGGTCTTATGACACATATTTTTTTAAGGGAGAAGTGGAGATATGTAGCAGGGAACCCGAGGGATATATTCAACTCCAAGTCTGTCTAAAAAAAAATAACGGCGTCCGACAAACTTTCCGTACGCGAAAAACTTCTCGACATGATAAAAGAAGACAATGATAAATATCACAAAGAGACTGAAAAAAAAGTTTTCAAATATTTAAAAAAGTAGTCAACTAATTATACATAACTTTCAACGTGTTTTTTAATAGCCTGTTTCTAAAACATGATGTCTGTCTATACCCGACATCCTCATACTGTTTAGCGATAGTTACTCTACCAACCTATTTTTTATTATATCGAAAGACTAAAACCCTTTTTTATCTTACAGTATATAAGGATGTAATTATGTAACATTAACAAGTAAATTAACAAAAAAACAGTAGAACAAAAGACAATTGTATAACAATATTTTAACAACGATGAACAAAGGAAAATTAAATCATAGTTGAGAATAAACACTATTTACCAACCTAATTTAGTTACGTTTATATCCCTAAAGATGTTAGCAAATATAAAAAAGTAGATGATCGCCTCAAAGAGACATCTAATGGCCTAAGGTATATTACTTGCATGAAGGACCGATTAAATTTTGTCCAGAGGCTCTAATTTTGATATGAAGTTATTTTATGAGCCAGAAATATTCAGACTCGGGACCCATGGCTTGAAGCCACTAGCAATTTACTGGTCCCTTAGATTTTGCATCCTAAAAGAACAATTCGCCCTATCTGGATTTTATACCGGGACACTCCGGACCAGAGGTATGGAACTTAACCCCTAGATTGCCGATGTCTAATGGTAAATTAAATATTATTGCGTTACTCGACCACACCATAATTCGCTGATCACAATAATGAAATTATCTTCTTCTTCTTCTTCTTCACTTCACGAGCTAAGCAAATTGCCTGTTCCGCCTCACAGTTGTTCTGTCCATCTTTTCACTGGCCTTCCTACATTCCTTGAACCTCTTGGCTTGTAGTTGAATGCTGCTCTTGGTAATCTTGATATATTCATTATTTCCACATGTGTAAACGATAGCTCTCTATATTCTCTGAAATTGTCTATCAGGCCTATATACCCCATACTTTCGTATGCGAATTAGAGTGCTCCCCAGTGGAAGTGTTTCAATAAAGCTAATTTAGTTACGCTTATTTGCCCATAGATTCCAGCGAGTGAAAGGGGGTCGGCATATCGCCTCAATGAGACACCTATCGGTTAACTAAGGTATTACTTGGATGGGTAACTGTCGGTAAATTTTGCAAAGGAGCCTCTTTATTCAGGATTGCTGTTCTTTAACGATCCTGAAAGTCTTCAGACTCAGGACCCACGGCTTTAAAGTCCCTCCCGGACACTTCTCCCTTGGATTTTTTCTATCTTAAAAATCCATCTACCCCGGTCGGGTTTGAACCCGCGTTTCTCGGAACTAGAGGCATGGAACATAACTACTAACCCATAGCGATCGACTAATGAAATTATATTTTAATAATATAAATTAAGAATTCATCAAAGACAGCCAAATAGGTCTATTGAATTACAATTGAGAATTTCCGATCGAGGCTGCCTGTGAAAGTACACCTTAAAGAGGAAACCATACATTTTCTTAATTAAATAAAAATAAAACGTAGTTTTATTTGATTTTCATATTTATTGTATAATTCAGTGACAGCTGTTTAAGTACACTGTACCTTCTTCTGACATATTAACCAATCCGATTGAGGATCTTTCCACTTTTCAGCGGTTGCCCTTTTACCAGCCGGCTGCTGGCCCTTCACATCCACATGTGTCAATCACAGAGGTAGATGATCAACAGCCAGTGTAGGGGTGACATGTGGTTAGCATGTCGAGTCCCCCAGCCGTTATAGCTGGTTACTCAACCTGGAGCCGCTACTTATTGTAGCTACCCAATTGCCTCACGATGCTGGGTGGGCACCGGTCCCATACTGGCCTAAATACCATGAGAAAATTTCTTCCCCCATGGAGACTCGAACCAGCGCAAATCCCGTAGCTCTGCGCCAAGGCTTCCTACCTTAACCGCTCGGCTACGGCGCTTAACAAATTATGAATTGTGTTCCAACTGATCTAAACAACAATACAACAATATTTATTTAAATTGTATTGTTGCTTAGATCAGTTGATGATGATGATGATGACGAGATAAATAAAAACAGTTGAAATATCCTATAGGATACATTGCGAATTTAAGCGTTAACAGAAAAGTCAAGTTCAAGAGATAGTAAACCGCTCTTCGCTAGAGTCCGGATAATCAGGTTAGGCCAAATCCCGATTAGAATCTCGAGCTAAACTAAATTAGCGACTTAAGAAAATGTATTAAGTCAAGTAATAATTTTCCAAACGTAGAAAAACTGGTTAAGTCAAAGAAAATGGAAAGTATTTTGAATGTATTAAGTGAGGAAATTCTATTAGTTACCGCTTCAAAGTAAGATATAAATAATAGAGCAGATCCCAAATTTAACACGGTTAGTTAAATCCGAAAACTTCTGTGATATTAGAGGAAGTTCGGGTAATGTGGACCCTTCGGTTTGAGTGGACCCTGTTAATATCTACTTTAATTGGTGCTGCCCTCGAACAGAAAAATATTTTAACTTCTTCCTCTCATCCACTTTGACGTGTTCAAGGCCAGTTTCTTATATGCTTCGTGGAAAGAAGTGTTTATTTAAGACGTATGAAAAATGACGATTTTAAAAGTTTTTCAAGCTAAGAATTAATTCTAATTCTGCTGTTGAATATTATAAATGTTTAAAAAAATCCTAAATATATTATATTTTGTAGGTGCTATCATAATATAATGATGGATTAGATTTTATATTATATGACATGGGACTTATACGAATGTGTCTAAATGGCACAAAGAGTAGGGTGCGTGTAGGCAAACAGTTGTCGGACACTTTTGAAATCCAGAATGGGTTGAAGCAAGGAGATGCACTATCTCCTCTACTATTTAATTTTGTACTAGAGCATGCCATTAAATCTTTAGAGAATAAGGAAGGCTTACAACTCAATGGTATTAATAAGCTGTAAGTTTATGCTGATGATGTAGTACTATTGGCCGATAGCGAGGAGATACTAAAGGACAACACGCACACACTATTGAGTAACACTAAGAAATTAGGACTGGAAGTAAATATCAGTAAAACTAAATATATGGTCACACGTAGAAATTCATTATATAATGGAAATGAACAGCTAATGACAAATGAGGGAAATTTTGAGGAAGTGGCCGAATTCAGATACCTAGGAACAATAATCACAAATAGGAATGAGATACTTACTTACTTACTCACTGGCACTATCGAACCCGTAGGTTCATGGCCGCACGGACATAAGCTCTCCATACATCCCTATCCTGAGCTAATGCTTTCCAATCATTCCCTGTATAATCTACTTCCCTCAAATCATAGTTAATGTTGTTCTCCCACCTCATTTTTGGTCTACCAACTGGGCGTTTTCCTTCTGGCTTTCCTACAAGAAGTTTCCATGCACGTCTTTCATTCCCCATACGCGCAACATGTCCTGCCCATCGCAGTCTACGGGACTTAACTGTTCTTATTATATCTGGCTTCCTATAAAGACCATGTAGTTCATTGTTATGTAGTCTTCTCCATTCACCTGTCTGTTCATCTCTCTTTGGTCCAAAAATCTTCCTAAGAACTTTATTCTCAAATACTCGTAATCTCCTTTCCTCCCTTAAAGTAAGAGTCCATGTTTTCGCACCCATATAATATAACTGGTAGAACAATAGTTTTATATATTTTCAGCTTAACGTTTTTTGAAAGGAGTTGGGACATCAAAAGTCTCTGCAATGCATAATAGCATGCATTTCCAGAATTGAGCCTATGTTTAATTTCTTTGTGCATCTCATTCCTATTTGTGATTATTGTTCCTAGGTATTTGAATTCAGCCAATTCCTCAAAATTTCCCTCATTTGTCATTAGCTGTCCATTTCCATTATTATATAATGTATTTCTACGTGTGACCATATATTTAGTTTTACTGATATTTACTTCCAGTCCTAATTTCTTAGTGTTACTCAATAGTGTGTGCGTGTTGGCCTTTAGTATCTCCTCGCTATCGGCCAGTAGTACAACATCATCAGCATAAACTAACAGCTTATTAATACCATTGAGTTGTAAGCCTTCCTCATTCTCTAAAGATTTAATGGCATGCTCTAGTACAAAATTAAATAGTAGAGGAGATAGTGCATCTCCTTGCTTTAACCCATTCTGGATTTCAAAAGTGTCTGAAAACTGTTTGCCTACACGCACCCTACTCGTTGAGCCATTTAGACACATTCGTATAATTTAATACACAATTGATCTTCTTGGTGATACAATATTAAAATATATATACAGTCAATATGCCCATTTCACCAATAAATGTTTAAAATGGTCAACAAGTTTCTACAGCCAAGCTGTCATTCTCAAGACCAGATATTGACTGAGTCAATATCTGGTCTTGAGAATGACAGCTTGGCTGTAGAAACTTGTTGACCATTTTAAACATTTATTGGTGAAATGGGCATATTGACTGTATATATATTTTAACATTCGTATAAGTCTAACTAACTTTTTAGGAATTCCAAACTCCAGCAGGATACTATATAACTTTTCCCTCTTAATTGAATCATATGCTTTTTTGAAGTCTACATATAGTTGATGTACAGTACCATTATATTCCCATTTCTTTTCTAAAATCTGTCTTATACTAAAAATCTGATCTGTTGTAGACCTGTTTCTTCTAAATGCACATTGATGATCTCCTAGAATGTCATCAATATAGGGAGTAAGTCTGCTTACTAATATATTTGTTAGAATTTTGTACGAAGTTGAAAGTAATGAGATGCCCCTATAGTTGTTGCAATCAGTTCTATCTCCTTTATTATAAATTGGTACGATAATTGATTCCTTCCATTCATCTGGAAGAGCTTCTTTTTCCCAAATCATACTAAGCAACCAGCGTAATCTTGTCCATCAATTTTTCTCTCCCCTGATTTTATCAGTTCTGCTGGGATCTCATCTGAACCTGATGCTTTATACATCTTCAATTTTTCAATTGCCATTTCAACCTCTAATGCACTTGGCTCTGCGACTAGCATTTCTGCTGTCTGTAAGTTATTCTCCTCATTGTCCTGTTCTGTATGTACATTTAATAGCTGATTAAAATAACTTTTCCATCTATTTAATATACTCTTGGAATCTGCAATCATATCCCCATTTTCATTCCGAATTATGTTTGTTCTAGCCTGAAACCCTTTCTTCTCTATACTAATTCCCTGATATAATTCTCTAATGTTCCTATTTTTTGCATTCATTTCAAGATCATTAATCTTCTCTCTCAAATATTCCCTCTTTTTACTCTTTAGTAACTTGGTGGTTTCCCGTCTAACACTACCCAATTGCTCTAAATTTACCTCATTTGGCTCGTGTAACCATTTAATTTTTGCTAGCTTTCTTTTCTTTACAATGTCGGCACATTCCTCATCAAACCATTTCTTGTTTTGCCTCTTTTTTAAACAACCAATGCTTTCTGATGCTGACAATTTAATAGTATCTCTTATAGCCTCCCATTCTTTATTTATATCAGTTTCTTCTTCGTTTGCCACATTGTCATCTGAAGATTCCAGTACTTCAAATCTATTAGCAATTTTGATTTGGTATTCTTGCCGCATTTCATCATTTTTCAAGTTTTTTTAATTCATATTTTACAGAATCATCTTTAGCGTTTGTTCCTCTCATAAGTGATAGCCGTTGTCTGATTTCACCCTGACCAGATGATGATCTGAATTGCAGTCTGTCCCTCTAACTGATCTAACATCAATGATGCTACTGTGCCAGCGTTTATCCACTAATACATGATCTATCTGGTTCCGAGTTTCTCCATCTGGGGACGTCCAGGTGTATTTATGAATATCCTTATGCTGAAATGTTGTGCTCTTAACAATGAGATTCTTTGATGTGGCAAATGTGACTAATCTAACCCCGTTGTCGTTACTATCTTCATGAAGACTGAATTTGCCTATTGTTTGGTTTGAATATATCTTCCCGCCCCACTTTTGCATTAAAATCTCCTAAGACAATTTTCATATGATATCGTGAAAGGCTATCAAATAAGCATTCTAATTCTTCATAGAACTCATCCTTGATCTTGTCATCTTTATCTTCTGTGGGGGCATGTACATTTACAATTATAAAATCATGTCGTTTACCCTTTAGAATTATGTATGATATCCTATCACTAACAAACTTAATATCTCGGATAGCGGATAGGATCCTCCTTCTGACTAAAAAAACCCGTTCCAAATGCAGGTCTTTCTGCACCCCCATAGTATAATGAAAAGCTTCCTGATTCCTGACTACCTTCTCCTGGCCACCTAACTTCCTGTAAAGCGACTATATCCAAGGGCGATTTATCCAATTCCCGCGTTAATATCTCTAGTGCCCCGCTATTGTATAAAGTCCTAACATTCCATGTTCCTAGGAACATGTCCCTGTGTTTGAGCCTTTGGCATGGGTTCCCTGAAGTAGTCCCCGCCCGGAGAACCGAATGGGGGACTATTTGACCTCCGGAAAATTTTACCCCAGTAGAACCCATGTCCGCATTTCTTGACGGTTGTATTTTTACGGTGAAAGATCGTCACTCTTTCGACCAAGGTACTTATTTTGTCTGGCTTATCACCTTCGACCTATCCGGCATGGGTAACCCTATCGGCAGCAATGCTACCGCCGGCATAGCTCTCAGGATCATTTAAGCACACAAGCCACTCCACCACGACAAGGTAAAGATACCATGGAGGGGAATAGGAATGAGATGCACAAAGAAATTAAACATAGGCTTAATTCTGGAAATGCATCCTATTATGCATTGCAGACACTCTTGATGTCTCAACTCCTTTCAAAAAACGTTAAACTGAAAATATATAAAACTATAATTCTACCAGTTATATTATATGGGTGTGAAACATGGACTCTTACTTTAAGGGAGGAAAGAAAATTACAAGTATTTGAGAATAAAGTACTTAGGAAAATTTTTGGACCAAAGAGAGATGAACAGACAGGTGAATGGAGAAGACTACATAACAATAAACTACATGGTCTTTATAGGAAGCCAGATATAATAAAAACAGTTAAGTCTCGTAGACTGCGATGGGGAGGACATGTTGCACGTTATGGGGAATGAAAGACTTGCATGGAAGCTTCTTGTAGGAAAGCCAGAGGGAAAACGTCCAGTTGATAGACCAAGAATGAGGTGGGAGAATAACATTAACTATGATTTGAGGGAAGTAGATTATACAGGGAATGATTGGAAAGCATTAGCTCAGGATAGGGATGTATGGAGAGCTTATGTCCGCGCGGCCATGAACCTACGGGTTCGATAGTGCCAGTGAGTAAGTAAGTATTATATGACATGGCGGTTGTATAATATAATTAAACATAAAAAAGGAATTCGGTTAATGTGGGACCATCCACGAGGCGGTTAAAGTGGACATGGATCCACTTTACGCGAATACGTATATTTTATAAATGGGAATGTTATCTGTAAAAAACCACGCACTTTATTAATTTTATTTAATATCCTTGTAATTTTACTAAACCCAGTAACTGTCACTTTCTGCAGTTGAACGACATGTGAATTTTGTAATCAACAATTTTTCAAACATGAAACAAATATCAACGCTTTTTAATTACGATTAGTCATAAATATTTTCTATTTAATTTGTTCCTGGAGTAAATAAACTCAAAAATAGACTAAAAGCTGAGGTGGACTCTAGGGTCCCACTTTACCCCCGAATATGAAGGCTAAAGTGAACCTTTATTTTAATGTATAAAACTTTCCATATTTGAATAATATAACAATGATATTTCATAATTATAATACTAATAATAATTACTGTAATTAAACAAAATTCAACATTCTTAATTAATGGAAGAAAACCGACAATTTTAAAAGAGGGTCCACATACCCGAAATTCCTCTAATATTGGGCTCGCATATGCCTGGAGAGGCATTGTAAATGTTTTTTTTTTTTTTTTTGTTTTTTTTCAGTACGTCACAGCGGTTTATCCCTTCCCCTCACTCAGTTGAGTCACGCATCTTTTTTCTTTCTTTCTCGTTTTCTTTCTTTTACACTGCTCTTTCTTTTCTGTTTTGCCTTTATTAATCTTTTAATCTTATTCACACATACAAACACAAAACAGGACACACGCCCAGACCCAAGGTGGAGATTTAAAATCTTCTACCCCGCCGGGAATCGAACCCGGGTCGCCGGAGTGGAAGGTAGGGACTCTACCGACTATGCCACGGCGACGGACAGTATTGAAATATTGAATTCCTAAAAGCTTAATGAAATTGAAGAACCACGATTAATTCGTTATAAATTATTTACCAATACTCTGAAGATCTATCCGCTCTCTACCTACCCTGTAAGTAAGAAAAAAACTCTGCGCCAACCGTTATTTCTCTTCCAAAACTATTAAGGAAATTAATTAAAATTAAGTGATTTATGTCACGAAAAAAGTGACAAAGTAGTAAAAAGACAAGTTTCTAAAGTTTTAATATTTAAAATGTAATCAATTTGGTACTAATGAGTTTAAAGTTCAATGCAGTCCAAACACTTGCACAAAAGCGTCCATATACATTATATTGAAAGCCATTACATTGGTGCAACGTGAAATTTACATCAATAGCCGTAACGTTCTTTGCTCAGTTGCAATTGTCCCCTTCCCACATGACATACTGATGGTATAGGAGATTGTACTTAACAGCCAATGGGTATTGGAAATGATGGAGAGACGACCATAAGATATCACGCTATTCACACAGCCATATATTAATAACGTACTGCTTTGCCCTCCCATAAAGTGTTTTCCATGTTCAGATGCTAGTTCTAACTGTGCAACCAGATTTCATTATTCAAATAGAACACATTAGGTCTTGCGAGTTATAGCCCAGGAGTTAATATTCATAAGTAATGCCACGAGTGATTTCCAATTGATCTAGAGAATTTGGAAATCAAGAGTGGCATTCGTTAGGACTATTTAACAAATAAAATTAAGCTGTTTACTCACAAATCATTGTTTAACTATAGTTATTTTAAAATATTTATATATTTAATGTAAACGGCGATGTTTGAAAACAAATCAGAAATGTGATGTTATGTTCATTCATTGCTGCTTGATCATATTATTTATTGCCAAATAAGATCGCAATATTATAAGAGTGCATCCTAGTGGAGAAATAATGAAACACATCAAACTATATATCATAATCAACATTGGGGTTATTCATTTATTTTTTAGCAAACAACTCAGTAAAATCAAGGAATCTTTTCATTATTTGCTATATTCAACGTATTTGTTGGAGAAAAATAATGCTTTGTCCTGTTCAGAACATTAAAAAGGAGGAGCTTTCTTTATCACAAAAGCAGGAGCCGATAAAGAGAAATCGATAAAGAGCGAGATGAAACACGACTGTCATTGGTGTAAAACAGAATTCATTGAAACGTGATTGGTCATTGACTAGCATTTGTGGCATGAGTTAAATAGTCACTGTAATGTCAAATGCTCGTGTCGCCGGTAAATTAACCATCTCAACAAACGAAAATAAAATGCCTCTTATGATATTTTCCCCTGTCCCCAGCTGTGGTCTCGAGGTAGCTTGCTGCTGCTGTCACCTAGCGAGCCCGGGTTCGAATCCCGTTTGAGAACACCTTTTCTGGGTGAGGATTTTTTTTTGGTTTTTCTTTCACCTGTAAGACAAATGTCAGGATACTTTAAGGCCCAAACGGTCCCCGAACATTATCTGGCCATCAATATCATATTCACCTCATTAGATTAAGTTTAGTTTTAAGGCCTCTCCTGGCGCATCATTACCCATCATCATCACGTATCATATAATTGGGGCAGAATAACCCCACATTCCAGGCGCCCCAACCTCAGAAGTGGGTTACAATACACCAATGCCAGGAGAAAATACTTGAAATGTCGAATGACAAACGGGAAGCATTGAACAAAAAAAAAATATATTTTTCCCTAATTCAGGGTATGGATTATGCACACTCAAACCGCCGATTCGCTCACAGAAACATTGCTGTACTGACTACAGATAAGAGAAAAAAATAACCAGTTCAGTGCTGCGTGTTTCAAAATGCGTATCCTGTAGTAAAAATTTACTGGTGACGTAAAATGCATTTGTGTGCGCAACTAAGGGATCGAAAACTGTACATAAAAATTGGTGCGCTCACACTGAATAGGCTATCTAGACGCCCGTGGTTGTCCTAGTTGAATATCTGTATGTCTATACTCGTACATTTGTACTTGGAAAAATAGCGCTCCCTTGAGATAGTTAATTAACGAAACTAATTTAGTTAAGCTTATATCCCTATGGAACATATAGACGAATGGAGAAGACTGAATAACAGTGAACTGTATGATATTTACGGGAAACAAGAAATAATAAGAACAGTTCAAAACACACGAGTAAGAGGGACAGGACATGTGGTATGAATTAGGAATGAAAGAGAGGCATGGAAACCATTTGTAAGAAACAACAGAAGGATAGTGCAGACTAGTTAGAGAATGAAGTGGGAGAATAACATTGGCCGTGATTTGAGGGAGGGAAATTATCTAGGGGAGATTGAAAAATATTAGGTCAGAATAGGGATGAATAGAGAGCTTAAATTTGCGCCGTCATAAACCTATAATTCGATAGTTCCAGTGAGTTAGTTATTTCCCTACGTTCCGCCCCGTAGCCGAGCAGTTTAAGGCATCCCGCCGTCCTGTAGAAATATGAGAGGCTCTGGTTCAAGTTCCAACGGAAGATTTTTTTTTCATGGAATTTCGGCTAGTATGAGACTGTTGTGTCCCGCGCCGTAGCCGAGTGGTTAAGGCAAGAAGTCTTAGCGCAGAGCTACGGGACTCGCGCTGGTTCGAGTCTCCATGGGGGAAGAAATTATCTCATGGTATTTCGGCCATTATGGGACCGGTGCCCGCCCAGCATCGTGAGGCATTTGGGTAGCTACAATAAGTAGCGGCTCCAGGTTGAGAAAACCAGCTGTAACGGTTGGGGGACTCGACATGCTGACCACATGTCACCCCTACACTGGCTGATTATCATCTACCTCTGTGATTGACACATGTGGATGTGAGGCCAGCAGCCGGCTGGTAGGCTAAGGGCCTTGTAGGCCTGTCGCGCCAGGAGTTTTTTATGAGACTGTTGTCCACCTAGCATCGAGAGCAATATGGGTAACTGCAATAACATTTGTTTCAGGTTATACGATTAGCTATAAAGGCTTGGGGATCTGACACGCTGATCATAAGTTATCGCTACATTGGCTATGAAAAAATAATAAGGAACATGTTTTTTAAGAAAATCGGATAATGCTAAATTGTTCTAGGAACCATTCATTTATAAATGGTTTGAAGGCAAATTTAATTAGCAAAAATACCCCAAAATTATTTGTATAATTTTAATACATGTTTCTTATTCCTCCAGGGATGTGTTGTTTAAAAATTAACGATTTTAAAATAATAACTTTTATTCGAAAAAGTGTTATTGCGTTACTGGAACAAAGCAACACGGTGGGGGGTGTAAAACAGGTGCATGTGAACAGATGACCCGGTTTTAATGCTCTGTCAGTGTTTCATCTCATTAGATGTGAAGTCATACAGAAAAACAGAGGGGAGAGAATAAAGAGGAAAGTGTTGAAATATTAAAAAGTTACTCGATCTAGACTAGACAAATTCTGTCACATAGAAGATTAAGTCATGAAAATGCATTGAAAAATAAAACTGAATAGAGAAAGCAAATTACAATTTAAGTACTTAATCAATCAATAAGAATAAGCAGAAGATGTAAAAACTGGAACAAGTATAAAATAAAATAAGTTAAAAATTTACCTTCTTAGGTCAGACCCGTCGTCCTCAACTTATGAGTAATGTATGCTTTTTAATGTTAATATAATTCGTTTTTTAAACATCTTAATGATGGACAAATTATATGTGAAAAGAAAAATATACGCTTAGACCGGGGCTTGAACCCAGGACCATTGACTCTGTATGTCAATGCTCTTCCAATCTAAACGCGTATTTTTCTCTTATACATAGTTAATTCCCTAACCCCAAATGCTACGAGCCGTTGCTACGATTTTTGCAAAATGGCGGCTTCTTTATTAAGAAGACTTTTTATTGGGAATTTAAACATTACTTATAAAGCCAGTAGTGCTTCTTTCAATGTCAATATTATTCGTTTTTTAAACATCTTCATGATAAGAGAAAAAATACGCGTTTAGATTGGGAGCCCTAGGTAGCTCAGATGGAAGAGCTTTGACATAGAGAGTCAAAGGTCCTGGGTTCAAACCCCGGTCTAGGCGTATATTTTATTTTCAAATACATAGTATATTTGTGGAATAGATCCCTCATAGTAAATGAATACGCATAGGGTTCCAAAGTTCTGTTAATAGATGGAGTAAGATTGTCCTATACTACGATTCCACAACAAAAATGTTTGTACTTTTCTTTCTCCTCTTTGGTTTCTCTGGAATTTTTTATAAAATAAACTAATTTAAACTGTACCTTCTTAGGTCATAGAGCCGTCCTGCCTCAAC
Source organism: Diploptera punctata (assembly GCA_030220185.1). NCBI lineage: Eukaryota > Metazoa > Arthropoda > Insecta > Blattodea > Blaberidae > Diploptera > Diploptera punctata. Next base: position 110,600 of record JASPKZ010000346.1, read on the forward strand.
TTATCAAATATGTATGGTTTTTTGTCTGAAGGCCTTTCAGAATCTCCATTCCATCTTCAGCAGGTCTTTGTTCACTACATTACTTGATGTGGTGGTTGATGATGCTAGTCCTAATGTATTGCTGTCGTGTCACGACTCTGACCTAAGAAGGTACATTTTAACTTATTTTATTTTAAGACTATCCACCTTTACGGTTTTAATAATGAACTTTATTAGTGTTGATACTGGAACAAGTAGTTTTGAAAGATCTACACAATTTTAGTAAATTTCAATGTTGAAAACGAGTGATACCAAATGTACTAATTTTATTATTTTAACTTAATACAAAATAACCTCATCGGTGGTTATGTTGAATTTTAAAAGTATTAACTAACTAACTCACTGACTCTATCGAACCCGAAGGTTAATGGCATCACGGTCATAAGCTCGCCATACTTCCATATCCTGAGTTAAAGTTTTCCAATCATTCCCTGTATAATCTACTTCCCTCAAATCATGGTTAATGTTATTTTCCCACCTCATTCTTGGTCTATCAACTGGGAGTTTTCCCTCTGGTTTTCCTACAAGAAGCTTCCATGCACGTCTTTCATTCCCCATACGTGCAACATGTCCTGCCCATCGCAGTCTACGAGACTTAACTGTTCTTATTATATGTGGCTTCCTATAAAGACCATGTAGTTCATTGTTATGTAGTCTTCTCCATTCACCTGTCTGTTCATCTCTCTTTGATCCAAAAATTTTCGTAAATACTTTGTTCTCAAATACTTGTAATCTCCTTACCTTCCTTAAAGTAAGAGTCCATGTTTCACACCCATATAATATAACTGGTAGAATAATATTTTATATATTTTCAGTTTAACGTTTTTTGAAAGGAGTTGGGACATCAAGAGTCTCTGAAATGCATAATAGCACGCATTTCCAGAATTGAGCCTATGTTTAATTTCTTTGTGCATCAGATTCCTATTTGTGATTATTGTTCCTAGGTATTTGAATTCAGCCACTTCCTCAAAATTTCCCTCATTTGTCATTAACTGTTCATTTTCAATTACATAATATATTTCTACGTGTGACCATATATTTAGTTTTATTGATATTTACTTCCAGTCCTAATTTCTTAGTGTTACTCAATAGTGTGTGCGTGTAGAAATTTTAACAATACCTGGCCATCCAATCACAAATTGCAATGTACAGGACTTGACAGATAGTTTGTAATTTGCAAGACAGAAACAGATGAAAGTCAATTCACAGAGATAATAAATTAAAGCAAAATCATATTTAAGTGTCTTACACATTACAAACATCACTTTCCACGGATGGAGTAAGTGTTTAGCACTTACAGCTACAGTTATGAGAACTGGACTGTAGGAATCTATCTACCTGTCTAACCGGCACCTCTCTCATGATTTGCAATATCACTGAATAGACGAGTAAAAATAAATAGCAATATGAGTGGAGAGGAAGCAGAGTGTACTTACAGACGACGGAGAGAGGTGCAACTGTCCATGACGGATGTCCGTTGGGAGGTTAGGGAGTCTCAATTAATTTGTTCTGTACGTCAACACGCATTACCAAGTCTTGCTCGCCCGAAGCACTGTTAACAAACAAAAACACAACTTCAAACAACTGTAATGACCGCTCCACAACCAAACTACTTGTTCATACCCTGTGTCCAGCTTCATTTTACTCCTTTTCTGCTAATATCGCCCAGTTCCACTTCCTATTATAAACAAACTCCGCTGTTAAGCTGTCCAGATAGGAATAATTAACATCTTCAATAGCCAGTCCACATTTTAACGCATTTGTATTCTATCATGTGACATACATTTTAAATGCAATCGGTTTTCTATTACGTAACTAACTCATTCATAAGCACTATCGAACCCGGCTTGCGTTGACATAAGATCTCCCATATATCCCTAATCCTGAGCTAAAGTTTTACAATCATTCTCTGTTTAATATATTTCTCTCAAATCATGGTTAATACTATTCTTCCACCTCATTCTTGGTCTATCAATTGGACGTTTTCCCTCTGGTTTTCCTACAAGAAGCTTCCATGCACTCCTTTCATTTCCCATTCGTGCCACATGCCCTGCCCATCGCAGTCTAAGAGATTTATTTTCATTATATCTGGCTTCTTATAAAGACCATGTAGTTTACTGTTATGTAGTCTTCTCCATTCACCTGTCTGTTCATATCTCTTTGCTACAAACATTTTCCTGATAACTTTTTTCTCAAATACTCGTAATCTCCTTTCCTCCCTTAAAGTAAGAATAAAATTAATTTTAAATACAATCGGTTTCCTATTATGTAACTAATTCACTGGAACTATCGAACCCATAGGTTCATAGTTGCACGGTTATAAGCTCGCCATACATCCCTATTCTGAGATAATGTTTTCCAATCATCCCCTGTATAATATACTTCCTCGAATCATGGATTATGGTAACTAAGTCGCTGGCACTATCGAACCCGTAGATTCATAGTTTCGCGGTAATATACTCTCCATACATTCCTATCTTGAGCTAGTTTTCCAATCAATCTCAGTATGATCTACTTCCCTCAAATCATGTTTTATGTTTTTCTCCCACCTCTTTGTTGATCTACCAACTGGACGTTTTCCTTCTGGTTTTCCTACAAGAAACTTCGAGTCCATATTTTACGTAACTAACACAATGGCTCTATCGAACCCATAGGTTCATTGTTGCGTGGACGTAAGCTTCCCATACACGCCTATCATGAGCTAATATTTTCCAATTATCCGTTATATAATCTATTTCTGTCAAATTACGGTTTACGTTATTCTCCCACCTCATTCTTTGTCTACCAACTGAATACTTTCCCTCTGATTTTCGTACAAGAAGCTCCTATGCTCATTTTTTACGTAACTAACTTACTGGTTCTATCTAATCCGAAGGTTCGTGGCTGCACGGACATACGTTCTTCATACATCCCTATCCTTAGCTAATGTTTTACAATCATCCCCTATATAATATATTTCCCTCAAATCATAATGATGTTTCTGAGGTTAGAATATAAGTTTTAAAACAAAACTAACATTTTTAATACAATAAGGAGTATAATGGCATACGATGAACAAACATGGGAATTAAAACCTAGAACAATAAGTAAATAATGGCATACGATTAACAAACATGGGAATTAAAATCTAGAACAATAAGTAAATAATGGCATACGATGAACAAACATGGGAATTAAATTCTAGAACAATAAGAAATGATGGCATACGATGAACAACATGGGAATTAAAATCTAAAACAATAAGAAAATAATGACATACGATGAACAAAACATGGGAATTAAAATCTAGAACAATAAGTAAAATAATGGCATACGATGAACAAACATGGGAATTAAAATCTAGAACAATAAGTAAATAATGGCATACGATGAACAAACATGGGAATTAAAATCTAGAACAATAAGTAAATAATGGCATACGATGAACAAACATGGGAATTAAAATCTAGAACAATAAGTAAATAATGGCATACGATGAACAAACATGGGAATTAAAATCTAGAACAATAAGCAAATAATGGCATACGATGAACAAACATGGGAATTAAAATCTAAAACAATAAGTAAATAATGGCATACGATGAACAAACATGGGAATTAAAATCTAGAACAATAAGTAAATAATGGCATACGATGAACAAACATGGGAATTAAAATCTAGAACAATAAGCAAATAATGGCATACGATGAACAAACATGGGAATTAAAATCTAGAACAATAAGTAAATAATGGCATACGATGAACAAACATGGGAATTAAAATCTAGAACAATAAGCAAATAATGGCATACGATGAACAAACATGGGAATTAAAATCTAGAACAATAAGTAAATAATGGCATACGATGAACAAACATGGGAATTAAAATCTAAAACAATAAGTAAATAATGGCATACGATGAACAAACATGGGAATTAAAATCTAGAACAATAAGTAAATAATGGCATACGATGAACAAACATGGAAATTAAAATCTAGAACAATAAATAAATAAAATTCTGCAGAAATGGACATTTGCAGACGTTCAGAATAAATTTCTAGAATATATAAAATAAGAAACAGTGTAATTAAACAAAATAATGAATGTTCAAACTTGAATCGTGGATTTCATAAAATAAAAACAAGCAATTAAAATAATATGGTCATATAAAAATAATTATAGAAGAGAGATTTCCATGACTATTTAACTCATGCCCCAAATGGGAGTCAATGACCAATCACATTTCAATGATTTTTTATTTACAATCAATCACAGTCGTGTTTCGCCTAAAATTTACCAACTAAAGTTTATCATAATAAAGAAAGCACCTCCTTGTTAACATTCTGAATAGGTCAGAGCATTATTTTGCAGTGACTGACCCTCCAAGAAATACGGCTACCAGATTGTTTATATAGTGCATGAATGTCAGCAGAAAGCGCATGCGATAGATAATATAAAAACATTTGTAACAATTGATTATACCACAAAAAACACTGTTAACATTTTCTTAAACGAATTATTTTCCAGGGAATGACGTTGCAAAAAAATATAATTGACATATTTACATCATAGGACATCAAATTAATTAATACCTATAACGTTGGTTATAAATTTCTCCACTATGGTACATTCTTACAACATTGCGATCTTTTGGCAATAAATAATATTATGATCTGGTTGCAGTAATCGAACAAAAGAAGCAAATGAAGCGCACCAATTGTTTCTCATTTGTTTTCAAACATCGCCGTTTACATTAAATAAATATATAAATATTTTAAAATAACTATATTTAAATAATGATTTGTGAGTGAACAGCTTAATTTTATTCGTTAAATAGTCCTAACATATGCCACTCTTGATTTCCAAATTCTCTAGATAAATTCACTCCTCACTTCATGAGTCGTGAATTTATCGATAATTTAGAAATCACTCGTGGCATTACTTATGAAAAATACTAGAATGGGTGCCAGTTAGTACAAGAAGAAGGGGACGCCAAAAATAACGCGGATTGATGGCGTTTTTGAGCAGCATGAGGGAAAAAATGGTTAGACAACGGATATTAGAATTACAGAGAGATATGGAAGACAATGACTATAATATTTCGACGCAGGAATATGTGAAACATTGTAAAACTCCTAAGTAAATAAATAATTAATCTTATATTTTAATTTTTTACAATATGGCTGTACTGTTGTAATATTATTTAATTTATAACTACAATTTGCAAATATGGAATGATTATGGATATGGAATATATAAAAGTAATCACTTTGATATCGTGTAGTGCTGGAACTAGAAAATGTGATGCTAGGATGATTTGCTAGACTGAAAGCTGCAGGCTCTGTCACGAAACCAGAGAACACAGTAACACTCTACCCTTTATCTTATAATTAAAGGACATCCAGTTGACATGATGGAGAAGGATGGCAGTTAGATTCCGATACGGACGACGCTTTCCTTGGTATTGTGGGGAGGAGGGCTGTCTCCCTTACTCCAGAAAATCGCCGTGGGAAGACACCAGGTGAATGTTTCAAGCAGCTACTTGAGAAAAACTTCAAATACAACTTGCGGAGGGATACAACACAGTACAGGGTATAGCACTAACACCAATACACACTGTCTTCCATTATAAGAATAAGAGAAACTGAGATGAATAGAAATTCTAAAATGGGACCTTAAATCACGAAACTAGTATTACTTATTTCAATATAATAATAATAATAATAATAATAATAATAATAACAATAATTATTATTCATTCAATTCATATTATTCATTCAATTTGAGAATTTTCCTCATCAATGAAGGTTTTTTCCATGAATTTTAAAACATGAGTTTTAAAGAATACCCGTACATGACTACGGACGTATAGACTATCAGTTCTTAACACTTAGAGTGGCAAAACACAAATTTCATCTGTTAGTTATTTGAATGTGGCGGACCGCAGTGAAAACGAAATCTTGTTTAACTGTTATTATTAGGTATATTGTATAATTAGAAATACATTTCAGTGGTTTCTTTTTTCTTCGTTTTCTTCTGATTTATTTAAAATATTAAATTAATTGAACCATCTGATGTATCCAAAAGATACGTTACGAATTTAAGGGTTAACACACATTCATAAATTTCCCTTAATTAAAGTTTTCTTCGTTCTCTGTCCTCTGTGTCTTCATCGGTTACACCAAATTTCCTCAATAATAATAATAATAATAATAATAATAATAATAATAATAATAATAATAATAATAATAATAATAATAATAACTGACGGGCTCTATCGACCCCGTAGGTTTATGGTCGCGCGGATATAAAATCTCCATTCATCCCTATCCTGAACTAATATTTTCCAATTATCTCCTTTATAATTTACTTCCCTCAAATAACAGTTAATGTTATTATTATCCCATCTCATTCCTGGCGCTTTCAATCTGGTTTTCCTAATAGGAATTTCCAAGCCCCTCTTTCATTCCCGATTCATGTTACTTGTCCTATCCATCTTAGTGTACGAGACTCAACTGTTCTTATTACATCTAGTTTTTCACTATAGATCGCATAGCTCGTACTCTTATACGTAGTCTTCTCCATTCGTCTGGTGTTCATTTCTCTTTGGTTAAAAAATGTCCTAACAGCGTTATTCTCAAATACTCATAATATGTTCTCCTCTAATAATAATAATAATAATAATAATAATAATAATAATAATAATAATAATAATAATAATACTTACTTACTCACTGGCACTATCGAACCCGTAGGTTCATTGCCGCGCGGACATAAGCTCTCCATACATCCCTATCCTGAGCTAATGCTTGCCAATCATTCCCTGTATAATCTACTTCCCTCAAATCATAGTTAATGTTGTTCTCCCACCTCATTCTTGGTCTACCAACTGGGCGTTTTCCTTCTGGCTTTCCTACAAGAAGTTTCCATGCACGTCTTTCATTCCCCATACGCGCAACATGTCCTGCCCATCGCAGTCTACGAGACTTAACTGTTCTTATTATATCTGGCTTCCTATAAAGACCATGTAGTTTCATTGTTATGTAGTCTTCTCCATTCACCTGTCTGTTCATCTCTCTTTGGTCCAAAAATTTTCCTAAGAACTTTATTCTCAAATACTCGTAATCTCCCTTCCTCCCTTAAAGTAAGAGTCCATGTTTCGCATCCATATAATATAACTGGTAGAATAATAGTTTTATATATTTTCAGCTTAACGTTTTTTGAAAGGAGTTGGGACATCAAAAGTCTCTGCAATGCATAATAGCACGCATTTCCAGAATTGTGCCTATGTTTAATTTCTTTGTGCATCTCATTCCTATTTGTGATTATTGTTCCTAGGTATTTGAATTCAGCCACTTCCTCAAAATTTCCCTCATTTGTCCTTAGCTGTCCATTTCCATTATATACTGAATTTCTACGTGTGACCATATATTTAGTTTTACTGATATTTACTTCCACTCCCAATTTCTTAGTGTTACTCAATAGTGTGTGCGTGTTGGCCTTTAGTATCTCCTCGCTATCGGCCAGTAGTACTACATCATCAGCATAAACTAACAGCTTATTAATACCATTCAGTTGTAAGCCTTCCTCATTCTCTAAAGATTTAATGGCATGCTCTAGTACAAAATTAAATAGTAGAGGAGATAGTGCATCTCCTTGCTTCAACCCATTCTGGATTTCAAAAGTGTCCGAAAACTGTTTGCCTACACGCACCCCTACTCTTTGAGCCATTTAGACACATTCGTATAAGTCTAACTAACTTTTTAGGAATTCCGAACTCCAGCAGGATACTATATAACTTCTCCCTCTTAATTGAATCATATGCTTTTTTGAAGTCTACATATAGTTGATGTACAGTACCATTATATTCCCATTTCTTTTCTAAAATCTGTCTTACACAACTAAAAATCTGATCTGTTGTAGACCTGTTTCTTCTAAATGCACATTGATGATCTCCTAGAATGTCATCAATATAGGGAGTAAGTCTGCTTACTAATATATTTGTTAGAATTTTGTACGAAGTTGAAAGTAATGAGATGCCCCTGTAGTTGTTGCAATCAGTTTTTATCTCCTTTCTTATAGATTGGTAAGATAATTGATTCTTTCCATTCATCTGGAAGAACTTCTTTTTCCCAAATCATACTAAGCAACCAGCGTATCTTGTCCATCAATTTTTCTCTTCCCCCTTTTTTATCAGTTCTGCTGGTCTCATCTGAACCTGATGCTTTATACATCTTCAATTTTTCAATCGCCATCTCAACACTCTAATGCACTTGGCTCTGTGACTAGCATTTCTGCTGTCTGTAACTTATCCTCCTCAATGTCCTGTTCTGTATGTACATTTAATAGCTGTTTAAAGTAACTTTTCCATCTATTTAATATACTCCTAGAATCTGCAATCATATCCCCATTTTCATTCCGAATTATGTTTGTTCTAGCCTGAAACCCTTTCTTCTCTATACTAATTCCCTGATATAATTCTCTAATGTTCCTATAATAATAATAATAATAATAATAATAATAATAATAATAATAATAATAATAATAATAATAATAATAAAGAATAATTAATAATAATGATGATAATGATAATAATAATAATAATAATAATAATAATAATAAAAACACAAAATGAAAAGAAATGTCTCACATCCACATATGCCTTTACAGAGATGAACGATCATTAGGCTTTATAGCGGCGACAGATTGACAGCATGTCTAGTTGCCTAACAGTTATAGTTGGTTGAAATCTCTACTTATTGTAGCTATCAAAATTCCTCGCGATACTGCGAGGTCACCGGTCCCAGACTCGCCGAAATCCGATGAGAAAGTTTAATCTCTCTTGGGGACTCTAAACTGGTGCATGCCCCGTAGTTCTGCGTCAAATCATGGTGCCTTAAACGACTCGGCTAGGCGCGGGAGTACTATTATTAACTATGATTCAATCCTCAATTTAGCACATACAATTCTATATCCAGATAGTAATGTTTTATAATCACAATTGCACGATGGAAACGCACAAAATCTAAATGCATTGTATTAGTTTTTAATACAGGAGAATTTTTAAATGTTTAAATTCCAATTACAGATGAAAGTTCAAACTATTAGCACACAAAACTCAACTGAATTATGTTACGTGGTATTCAAATTATTCAGGTTTGAATGCTATGTAAGCTCAAACATCCAATACCGGGATATAAGCCCCCATAAATAGCCTGATGTCATTTCCAGTTCCAATCGCCTGGATTACATGTCCATAATTACTATATGAGAGAAGTACAATACATATTGTATACCTACACGGTATTTGTTGAATTTGATTAAATTTTACCCGACAATACTTGTTTTTTAATTGCTAAATACAGTTTTGAACAAGGAGAGTAACTGTATAATACATTCGATAGTTTAACTTTTACCCAGTCCGACTCCCGTAACGAAACGTTGAAAACCCCTATATGGCTTAGTAAGAAGTTAAAAAAGTGAAACGTCTTCTCTTTCTTCTTATTCATTATTTGTAGGATTTTCATCATGTTTATTTCCCAAATCACTCCTCGTAGCAAGACGTATTGGATGCGCAGCCACTGTCTATCCATCTCTTGGGTGGTCTTCCTCTTGCTCTTCTCCCGTCCATTGGTCTATCTCCTTTAGCTCTTATAGCAAGTCTGTTGTGTTCCATTCTTTCTATATGATATTTCCAATATTTTTGGCCTGTCTATAATAAATTTGGCTATGTTTTGAATTTGACATTTATCTCTTATTCTTCTTCTTATTCATTATTTGTAGGATTTTCATCATGTTTATTTTCCAAATCACTCCTCGAAGCAAGACGTATTGACGTGCATCCATTGTCTATCCATCTCTTGGGTGGTCTTCCTCTTGCTCTTCTCCCGTCCATTGGTCTATCTTCTTTAGCTCTTATAGCAAGTCTGTTGTGTTCCATTCTTTCTATATGATATTTCCAATATTTTTGGCCTGTCTATAATAAATTTGGCTATGTTTTGAATTTGACATTTATCTCTTATTCTTCTTCTTATTCATTATTTGTAGGATTTTCATCATGTTTATTTTCCAAATCACTCCTCGAAGCAAGACGTATTGACGTGCATCCATTGTCTATCCATCTCTTGGGTGGTCTTCCTCTTGCTCTTCTCCCGTCCATTGGTCTATCTCCTTTAGCTCTTATAGCAAGTCTGTTGTGTTCCATTCTTTCTATATGATATTTCCAATATTTTTGGCCTGTCTATAATAAATTTGGCTATGTTTTGAATTTGACATTTATCTCTTATTCTTCTTCTTATTCATTATTTGTAGTATTTTCATCATGTTTATTTCCCAAATCACTCCTCGTAGCAAGACGTATTGACGTGCATCCATTGTCTATCCATCTCTTGGGTGGTCTTCCTCTTGCTCTTCTCCCGTCCATTAGTCTATCTTCTTTAGCTCTTATAGCAAGTCTGTTGTGTTCCATTCTTTCTGTATGATATTTCCAATATTTTCGCCTGTCTATAATATATTTAGTTATGTCTTGAATTTGACATTTATCTCTTATTCTGTGTTGTGTAGCTTAACAAATAATGTTTTCTCCTGAACACTTCTTAAAATATTCATTTCACATGATTTTATTATTTGTTTAGATTTCCTTGTATCAAAAGTGAAACTTTTGTCTCGATTTTAGCTAGTTTCGAAGGAAAATAATAATGGCGTTTTCAGGATTTTTTTATACATATTCATCGATTCTATTAAGTAGACACTGAAAATGAATACAAAAAAAAAACGCGCACGCGCGCGCGTGTTTCTGTTAACATTCAAGCGACGGCATTTTTATTTTCGGAACCTATCTCGGCAAATAATAATTTATCGATAAGAAAAGCAAACCTAGTTTTGAATCACAAAAAATCGGAGACAAAACTTCACAACCTATGACGCGAATTTTTTAATTCCTTCATAAATTCCTGTCTAATTTTGTTCTTAGAATTTCATTTTCCAAATTATTTCCCACCATTAGAAAGATTTTTAAATTGTTTCTAACTATTATTTCAATATATGTTTTCTATGATATTTAACCAGTATGACGTGACAGCCATATTGATTTTAACGAACATTCTATGAAAAAAACAAAACGTGTTCCAGTGCACCCAACAAAGAGTATGTACGAACTAATTAACTGTACACTTATGCTTCAGAATTTCAGAACTTACTATTTATTTTCTGCGTTGTATTCTTTTACAGGCTAGAGTTTTTAAATTGCTTTAGGTTAGCTTTTAGGTTGATCTTTCACAGGTTAGAGTACTTAAATTGCGTTAGATTAGCTTTTAGCTAATTAACTGTACACTTATGCTTCAGAATTTCAGATCTTACTATTTATTTCCTGGCGTTGTATTCTTTTACAGGCTAGAGTTTTTAAATTGCTTTAGGTTAGCTTAGGTTGATCTTTCACAGGTTAGAGTACTTAATTGCGTTAGATTAGCTTTTAGGTTCGTTAAATATCGTGTATATGTTGGCTGCATCCCATGAATCCATATTGTAAACCGCTTCGCGTTTGTTGGCGCATGCGCATGGTGTATGATTGGAACTTGAAACATTTTTCGCGTCACATGTTGTAAAGTATTTCCAAATTAGACTATTAGGAGGAAAACAAAAAAACTATTTTGCGTTTTAAATTTTCGACTTTTCGCAATGTAACTCAGCATATGCCAACGAAATGAAATGAAGTGAAATTTAACTATAATTGCGGTTATGACACCAGCATACGGCTGGTAAGTGGACGGATACACATAGGCCTATATATATATATATATATATATATATATATATATATATATATATGTGTGTGTGTGTGTGTGTGTGTGTGTGTGTATCAACGCTCTAGCGATCATAATATTATTAAATCAAACTGATCATATAGCGATCCATTAAAAAAATAATAAGGTCGAGTTTGTTACCAATTAAATCCGATCAATAGAAGTAGGGTTTCTGCTGATACGAAAATTTCAAAACACTCTATCGGTAGCGATTATGTATTTTTCGCAACAAAACTCAATATATAGCATTAACATATGAAGAGGAAGATATCTAAGAATATCAGCGAAATCTATTGGAAGTGGTTAGCCCAAAAATTAAAATGAAAAATCGCTCTAGCAACTGCCGTGCTGGCTTTAAAGAAATGCGTCTATATACCATACAACGTAATTACCAACAAAAATATGCATTCCATATACGGTATTAGCAAAAATGGACCATGATTATATTGTCTTAGTAATTCGCTTATTTTACGCAGTTCCTGTGTACTGAACTTTTTTTCAGGCTTCAGATTGTATTGCTTGATTTTATTAACTAAATAAAACATGATTGCGATTTTGTCCACCGATGTGGTCTCGAGTGATGCCTTTTAATGCAGCGGGCCTATTTTCCAGTCTCGGTCGGAAGAGTTTTTCTGGATGAGGTTTTTTTTCGGGTTTTTTCCTCGCCTATTTAACAAATGTCAGGAAATCTTAATCCCAAACGGTCTCTGAATATCATATTGCCATCGTAATCATAATTTATATTCGCCTTAGATTATGTTTAGGAATAAGGACTCTCCTGGCGCATCGCTATCATTTTTATCACCCATCACATCATCGAGGCAGCGAAACCCCGCCTTAGAGGCGCCACAACCTCAGAAGTGGGTTACATTTACGCCAATATCAGGAGAGAATACCAGAAATGTTTGTTGCATTGGATATAAAATTATTATGACTAGGTTCGCCCATTGGTCGGAATTCTACCATAAATAACGCGTCACCGCACTTATTAACTCTTCTTCTTCTTCTTCCTTCCACGTATTAGGCCAAGGCCTGTTACGATCTTATAGAAAATTTTCCCTCCAGCGTTTCATAGGACGGCCCAGTGATCTTCGTCCTCTTGGTATATAATTATAAACAGCTTTGGGGATCCGATTTGAACTCATTCTTTCAAGATGGTGTTTCCAATTTAGTTGGTACTGTTTAATATATTCCAAAATTGGCGTAGTCTTCAATTCTTTTAAGATATCGGTGTTCCTTTTCCGATCTCATCTGGTGTAACCCGCTATTCTGCGCATGAATCTCATTTCACAAGCCGTTATTCTGCTTTCATATTGTTTCTTTAGTGTCCATGCTTCACTACCATAGGTCAACACTGGTCTAGCCAAAGTGTTATATAAACCCTCAGGGGTCCTCATCTAGGGGATATGTGGATGGCGACCACAAGGTGCCCAAGCTGAGCAAAACATTTCTTCCACTTACTTGTGTTTTGCACTCTTTTAACTTTACTATCTAACCTCTCTTGGTTAACTCTTGTTTTTTTCGACTATTATTATGCTTTCAAGTCTTATACGAGAATTTCCCGGAAGGATCAAACTAATGACGACCAAAGCATGAAAAAGGACAACTCTTGGAAGAAAAAAAATATTTTGCTTTTAAGCACATGGAATGTACAAGGGATTAACTTATTAACTCGCTTTATATTATAGGCCTATTAGCATTGTTAGATTTAAATTGTATTTTATTTTATTTGCCAGGAAAACTTTAAGGTCTAAACGGTCCCTGAAATCATATGTTATAGTGTTATAATATACATACATAGTGTTCCGTTTAAGAGCAGGTCTTTCACTGCAAACTGAGCATTCTCCACTCTTTCCTTAAGTCAGTTTTCCTTTTTGTATCCGCCATTTTTGCAGCTTTACTAAGGATATATAGGTGTGGTAGCTTCCCGTTTCTTTCCACATCCCAATTTCTCTTTTGCATCTTAAAATCTTAAAAGATCTTAAGAAGGTCCCGAAGGGCCCAAACTTGGAGATGAGGAGAGTGAATTTGGCTAAGTTACACCCTCCGGATTTCACCGAAATTCACCAGAGGTTAAATATCAGTTCCATCAGAGTTTTGACCAGATCAAAGAATCGGAAATCCCAATTAACCTCTGCCCCTGGTTATTATGTATGATCTATCCATAGTAATTCTGCCCGAAGGCAGATCATTCACCGCAATCATAGCATTTTCATGCTATGCTTGCAGCTTTACTAGGGAATTGTAGATGTGGCAGCTTCCCGTTGCTTTCCACACCGGTGAAGGATGATGATGATGGTCATATGATTTCAGGGACTGTTTGGACCTTAAAGTTTCCTGGCATTTGTCTTACAGGTGAGGAAAAACCCCCGATAAAAAGCTCACCCAGAAAAACTGCCCTGACCGGGATTCGAACCCGGGCCCGCTGCGTGAGAAGGCAGCACGCTACCTCGAGACCACAGCGGTGGACTTATATATGATATGTAAATAAAAATAAAATAGACTGACAAAGATAGGAGAAAAAGGTACTTTACTGTTATCTGTCAAAGGTAGGGAAAAAAAACTGTTTCCAATTTTTTATGGATAATACTGAAAGCTAGTCAGTAGCGACAAAAAAATTGGTTTAATTGGGCATAATCATAATTGAATCAAACATTTTTATACCTCACAAAAATGTATATTTTTGTTGGAGTATAACTGATGATGGGAGTGATATTATTCTAAATTAGAGCCCAGCGTTGTGAGGAATTTTGGTAGCTACAATAAGTAGTGGCTCCACATTGAGATAACCAGCTGTAACAGCTGGTGGATCCGACATACTGATCCCTACGCTTGCAGGATGATCGTCTACCTCTGCGATTAACACATGTACATATAGTACTTCCCTATAGTTTAAATGGAATCCTTGGCGCTGGATTTTAGTGTCTTGCAGTTAAAAAGGCAGATTTTTTTACATGACCTCTGTACATTAAATGCTTCTCTGGAAGAAATTTAACTCTTGCGCCATGGGATTTCCATAAAACTGTCTTGCAGTTAAAAACGGCAGAACCGTTTCCATTTTTTTGTTGATAAAACGAAAGCTCGTCAATAGCTAATAATCATCATCATCATCATCATCATCACTCCAGGGATTAGGCAATTGCCCGTTCCGACTTCATATTGCATCAGCCCAACGTCTTCTAGAGGGTCTTTTTTTGCCAACAATCAACGCCGTCCTCTTGCTTGATAATTTCTGGCTAACAAGGGATTTCTCTCCCTTGCTCTTTCCATCCCTGTTATCAATCCCTTTCTGTCTGTAATTCGTGACTTTATCCAATAAAGGCTGTACTTTCAATTCTTCTCTTATATCCTCATTTCTTATTCTATCAAGTCTTGTACATCCTTTTACTTGTCTTAGGAACCGCATCTCTGCCGTCTGTATTCTATCCTTCTGTCTTTTCACTGGAGCCCAAGTTTCACATCCATACAATATTGTGGGAACCGCCATAACATTATACATTTTTATCTTGGTTTCTTTTCTAATTTTATTTTTGAATGTTCTCTGTATTGTTCCACACACCGTCTGAAATTTATTTATTTTGGAGTCAATATCTCTTTCCACATTGTAGCCAACATCACAGCCCAAATATTTGAAACTAGACACCTGTTCTATACTTTGATTTTCTAAAATAATTTTGGTTCTCACTGGATCTCTTCCTCTAAAAAGCCATGGTCTTCGTTTTCCTTACAGAAATCTTTAGATCGTATAATTTACATATTTCATTTAATGCATGCATTGATTTCTGTAAGTCGTCTTCATTTTTCTGTATTATGATTACATCGTCAGCAAATAAAAGATTATTTATGCACATTTTATTATCCATTCTTATTCCTGGATTCTAAACTTCTTTAAAATATGTCCTATATATATATATAATATATAATATAATATATATATATATATATATATTAAACAAAGTGGGTGATAAACTACATCCTTGTCGTAATCCAGTATTTGTTTTGATTGCATCTGTTCCAATAGCTAATAAACAAAACAAAAAAATATAAAATCGATTGACAAGCAAAGGAGAAAATTGTACTAATCTGTTTTGCTATTTATACACAGATTTTAAAATTTGAAAAGTTTATTTTTCAGTCAGTAATTTTATAAGAATGCATAAGAGAAACAGATAGAGATAATGCAAGGTTATAAAAAGGAGAGAGAGAGAGAGAGAGAGAGAGAGAGAGAGAGAGAGAGAGAGAGAAAGAAAGAGCTAGAGAGAGAATGTGCAAAAATTTAATAAGCAGATGTTTTGTGTCCCAGAGATATTAAAGCTCAGCGTACTACCTCAATATTGGCAGATTGTATGAAAGCAATGACTGATAGTTGTTATTAATGATTCCCTGTCATATTTTGTAACCAGAGAACCATATAAAAAAATTGCCCATTGCAGAATCAGAAAACTAAGTTGGTGGGTGTGAGGTGGGTTTATTAGCGTTCGGGACATTGAACCCCCTCCCCTAGAGTATGTGGTTTAAAAATTGATTGCTACACAGGTGTGTGTTTGTCTTGATAGTATTTTCAACAATAGATACATAATTCTGCAGTTATAGGTTTGCAGCGAATTCTGAAGGATTGTATTTACAGAGATTCTTCTCTTGAAAATATATTTTTTTAATTTTCACAAATATTTACCGATTTTATATGTACCTATATATATATATGTGTGTGTGTGTGTATGTGTATATACATATATATATATATATATATATATATATATATCCCCGCTGTGGTCTCGAGGTAGCGTACTGCCTTCTCACGCAGAGGGCCCGGGTTCGATCACCGGTCGGGGCAGTTTTTCTGGGTGAGGTTTTTATCGGGGTTTTTCCTCACCTGTAAGACAAAATGTCAGAAAACTTAAGGCCCAAACGATCCCCGAAATCATATGGCCATCATCATCATTATCATCATCATCATCATCATCTTCATCATCCTTCACCGGTGTGGGAAGCTACCACATCTACAATTCCCTAGTAAAGCTGCAAGCATTAGCATAAAATGCTATGATTGAAGTGAAGGACCTGCCTTCGGGCAGAATTACTATGGATGGATATATATATATAATATATATATATATATATATATATATATATAATTTTCTCGTGATGTATAGTAATAATGGAGAATATATATATATATATATAATAAAAATAAGTGTGTGGATTGGATTCGCCTGGTGGTGTAATAGATAACACGCTAGGGTACCAACTCAGAGATCCGGTTCAAATACCGTTAGGGCATTTATTTTTCTTATCATGTCATATAGATATATATGGCACGATAAGAAAAATAAATACTCGGACGGGACTTGAACCCGGACCTCTGGATTTATATCCCATATATATATATATGGGTGGCTCTGTAGCGAAAGTGGTTAGACGCTCGCCTCTCATCGCTGGGTCCCGAGATCGAGTCTCGTTCACTCCTTGTGTGTTTCATGGTAGACGAATCGGAGCTTGGGCAGGTTTTTCTTAGGGTTTCTCCTGTTTTCCCCTGCACAAATTTCATTCCACCATTTCTCCATAGTCCACCGCTGTGGTCTCGAGGTTGCGTGCTGCCTTGTAACGTAGAGGGCCCGGGTTCGATTCCCGGTCGGATCAGGCTCCTGAGTGCGGTTTTTTCGTGGTTTTTCCTCAACTGTAAGACAAACAGGAAGCTTAGGCCGAACAGTCCCCGAAAATTATCCGGCCATCATCATCATCATCCATATCAAAATTTTCAAATTATCTGTTTGGAATTTGGTTCATTCCATTATTGTATTTACACTACTTCAATATTGTGGTTTATTTTTATACACTTTCAAACCCGCATTCCTTCAATCAGCTAAAAATATTTGTTACAACCGAAATATATGAAGAGAAATTCAATTTTATATTTGGTGAACAACGCAAGTGTGGTGTAATATCAAAGGGAAATTTCCCACCGATTAGTAGCACAAGTTTCCTTCTCTTGAAAGTTGGGTAAAGTTTTGCTAACATTGCAAAGTTTTGTTACTTATGTTTCTTATGGCGTCTTGTAATCTCAAAAGGTTAAGATTGCAACAGCTGGAGAGTGGTATAACACACTTTCGCATGAAAATAGGTTCATCATGTTTTAACGGCTCGCTGTTTAATGTCCCACAGAGTTTGAGAGAGAAAGAGAGAGAACAAAAGCAAATTAAACGCAACCTGGCATTAAACGTGTGTTTGTCAATAAAATCTACCGCCAAGGGGCATTCTTATCCCACATCACATAGATTGGACTTGATACCATAACTTGCACCTATCCCTGGTTAAGAATAGGAACTTTAATACTGTAAAACACAGGATTTCCAGCAATAAAAAGGTCTCAAGTCTAAATATAACAAAGTAATTTGCGTACTACTGAAAAGCATAATATACTACCTGATATTTTCATGTGATGTATGTTGAACCTAATAAAATATAACAATACAGTTAAAAAGGGAACGTCCAATAATAGCGTGCGACATGAGGAGATAAGGAAAGGTAAATGTACCCAGTTAAGTATTTGAGAATAAAGTTCTTAGGGAAAATTTTTGGACCAAAGAGAGATGAACAAACAGGTGAGTGGACAAGACTACATTACAATGAACCACATGGTCTTTATATGAAGCCAGATATAATAAGAAACAGGCAAGTCTCGTAGACTGCGATGGGCAGGACATGTTGCACGTATGGGAATGAAAGACTTGCATGGAAGCTTCTTGTAGGAAAGCCAGAGGGAAAACGCCCAGTTGGTAGACCAAGAATGAGGTGGGAGAATAACATTAACTGTGACTTGAGGGAAGTAGATTATACAGGGGATGATTGGAAAGCATTATCTCAGGATAGGGATGTATGGAGAGCTTATGTCCGCGCGGCCATGAACCTACGAGTTCGATAGTGCCAGTGAGTAAGTAAATGTACCCAGTTAACAGACCATCAACTTCTACGGAAATACGTATACAAGAATTCCCAGTAGTTTTTAATATATCATTTAGATCTTACATTTGTTTTTCGCCTATCTTTACACACAGCTTGGATCCTACAAGAAGGCGAACGGGGCATAAAGGGAGAGAGGCTGTTATCGCTGTGAATCTCGGGTGCACGCGGTTCTACGCGTTGAACTGTGTTAATAATTCACAAAAATTGAGCTATTTTCTTGCACAGTTGTATTATGAATGCATGTGTTTCTGTTACTAATATTATTTCATTTTCATTACAGTTTTTATAAAGACTTTATTTTATTCGTTCATGTGTTACGGTTATTAAAATTGTTAAGTAATGTAATATTTTTGGACCAAAGAGAGATGAACAGACAGGTAAACGGAGAAGACTAGAAAACAGTGAAAAAGTCTATATGGAAAGCCAGATATAATAAGAACAGTTAAGTCTCGTAGACTGCAATTAGCAGGACATGTGGCACGAATGGGGAATGAAGGACTCAATGAACATGCAATGAAGCTTCTTGTAGGAAAACAAGAGCTAAAACTCCAGTAAGTAACCAAGAATGAGGTGGGAAAATAACATAAACTATGATTTGTGGGAAGTAGATTATACAGGGAATGATTGGAAAACATTAGCTCAGGATAGGGATGTATGGAGAGCTCATGAACTCACGGATTCGATAGTTAGTTAGTTAATGGTTAAATGAACAGTCTGCGTTGCAAAATATACCATTAATGAAAAGCGGCACAAACCATTATTGATTCTCTATCACTCTATTGAAGACAGAACTCAGAAGACTCTAGAATGTTGGTTACATATTTTATCTGAATAATTATTAATATTGTATGAGTTAAAAAATGACATCAATAGAATATTAAAGCGTGGATAATGGACTATTTTGTTCAATGTTCGAAGATTCTTTTTAATGTATGCTGTTGATGTGGAATGAAAATAATTTACAGTACTCTTTACATTAATTAAATCAGTTATGCCAAGAATATGATTTTAAAATATCAAAAGAAAAAATGGCATTTTGGGGAAATGAACATATAAGATCAATCATAATAGACAGCAAACCTCTGGAACAATTAATACATTTTAATTATTTGGATTGTAATTTTAACTATCGACACAAAAATTGAAAGAGACATACAGTACATATGAAAATGTCGACATTTCAAATGATATGCGGAACTATACATAAAACATTAAAGAACAAAACAAGAAGAGATACTAGACTGAAGTTTTATAAAATATTGGCAGTTCTGCATTACTTTATGGAAGTGGAACTTGGGTAATTACCAAAAATTACAAAGTAGAATGCCCCTCAAAATCCAACCTCAGTGGTCCACGTCCTGAGGGGTGGGCAACGGGAATTATGGAATAGCCTATTGGGGTTATGTACGGTGGGGACTAGATTCCCGTGACCGCTACGGTAGCCGAGAAGGCCCAATAGGAATCCCGAAAACCGGAAAATGAGGTTCTGGTTAGGTCCCCCAAATGCGGGGGTTGGCGAAGGGCTGACAACCCGTTCCATAAAAAATAATTACGTTTCCTGCAAAGTGAGATAAAGCCGGACAGATCAACAGGCATAGACTTTGGCTAAGAAAAAGGACAATGATTTTGGCAACTTGGAACATACAAGGTGGGAATACTAAGAATAATATTACAAAGAAGGGGGTGGATATAGCAGTTCTGACAGAAATGAAAAGGAAAGGGAAAGTTAAAGAAATAATTGGTGAATTCATGCATGTAGGGAGTGGGGTGGAAAAATCGGAGAGAGCTAACGGAGGAGTATCAATTTTAGTTAAGAAGAAATGGAAATCCTCAATAAAACAAATAGAAGAAATAGATGAAAGATTTATAGTTATGGAAACAAAGTGTATGGGAAAGAATTAGTAATAAAAATACATATGCCCCAACAAACGATGCATCACAAGTAATAAAAGAACAATACTTTGAAAAAAAATACTGGATTGGTAGAAAAGATTTCCTAAAAGAAGGAATTAATAATTATGGGAGATTTGAATAGCAGAGTTGGAAAGGGGACAGGTGAAATAGTTGGTCCATATGGAGAAGATATTGAGAATGAAAATGGACAACGTTTAAAAGAACAATGCAAAGTGAATGATCTAATTATTATGAATTCGATGTTTAAACATCGGGACATCCACATAGATATACGTGGGAACAACGCACTAAAGGTCTAAGATCGATAATTGATTATGTAATAATGAGGAAACGAGAAATATTATAGTTCAAGATGTCAGAGTGAATCAAGGACCCGAACGTGGAACGGATCATTATATGCTGTCAACTAGGATAGTATGTCCTATAAACAGGCAAAAGGTAAATAAAGATCAAAATATAGAAGTAGAAAAGAATTAGAAAAATATAGATATATTCTACATTTACTACAAGATGAGAGTATTAAAAATTTATATGCCCAACGCCCCATCATCATGTTTTAGAGGTTCGTTAAATAAAATATTACCAACACCAATCAATACTTACTAACAATTAAACATAGGCCTATTAGCTAATACCCGGCGCGCTCTGTTACGCCTA
Source organism: Diploptera punctata (assembly GCA_030220185.1). Lineage (NCBI taxonomy): Eukaryota > Metazoa > Arthropoda > Insecta > Blattodea > Blaberidae > Diploptera > Diploptera punctata. The sequence continues at coordinate 131,955 of JASPKZ010000346.1, forward strand.
AATAACAGAAATTGTATTGTATTGTAAGCCTATGTTTTCCTTTACAGAGATTTAGGCGCTCTCCCCCTGCACGGAAAATTTGACCTACATTTAGTTATATACTTTGTTTTCGTATAAGATGTTTTGAGTGGTGCCGTGTCCAGCGTTCCGCCTCATAACTGATATCTAGGAAACTCAAGGTGTACTAGGACGAAAATTCTGTAAATTGTATTGTAACTTAGCCTATGTTTTCCCTTTACAGAGATTTAGGTGCTCTCCCCCTAACAGGGAAGATTTTGAACCTAACTAATGTAGTTTACACTTGTTTTTCATATAGATGTCATTTTGAGTGGTCGCGTGGTCATCGTTTCGCCTCATACTGATATCTAGGAAACCACGGTAGTACTAGGACGGAAAAATTCGGTAAAAGTTTGCTTAGAGGCCTGTTCATTCAGGCTTAAGGATTTTTTAACGAGCCGGCAAATCTTCAGAGACTCGGGACCCTACGGCTTAAAATCCCTCCCGGAGGACTTGCTCCTTGGATTTTTCCATCCTAAAAATCCATCGACCACGGCCGGGTTTGAACCCTCGGGACCAGAGGCAAGGAGCATAATCACTAGTCCACCGCGGCCGTAAATAACAGAAATATGATAGCTGATATTTCATTAATTATGATAATGATATAAATAATTAAATAGCAAAATTCCAGGGAATATGTGGTACGATAAAACGATTACCAAATAACAAAACAACAAGAGAGACCCAATTGAAATTTTACAAAACGTTGGCAGTACCGGTACTGCTCTATGGTTCAGAAGCCTGGATATATAAAAAACAAGTCTAAGTAGGATAACGGCGGCAGAAATGAAATTTTTGAGATGTTAAGGGTACACTAGGAAGATAGAATCAAGAACACAGAAATAAGACAGGAACTTGAAATATTTGCAATAACTGACAAAATAGAAACATATAGACAAAAATGGAAGCAGCACATAGACAGAATGAATGAAGATAGATATCCAAAACAAATAACAAAATACAAACCTAAAGGCACCCGAGTTGTGGGCAGACCTAGACAGAGATGGGCTGAAGTCGGAAAGGGTCAACATACCTAATCCATGAATGCAGATGATGATGATGATGGCCAATACACGGCATGCACTGCTGCGCCTAAATATCCATCCATCCATAGTAATTCTGCCCGTGGGCAGGTCTTTCACTGCAATCATAGCATTTTCATGCTATGCTTTGCTGCTTTACTAAGGAATTGTAGGTGTGGTAGCTTCCCGTTGCTTTCCACACCGGTGAAGGATGATGAAGATGATGATGATAATGATAAGGATGATGATGGCCATATGATTTCGGGGACCGTTTGGGCCTTAAAGTTTTCCTGACATTTTTCTTACAGGTGAGGAAAAACCTCGATAAAAACCACCCAGAAAAACTGTCCCGACCGGGTATCGTACCCGGGGTCGCTGCGTGTCAAGGCAGCACGCTACCTCGAGACCACAGCGGTGGACACGCTTAAATATATATTTGTTATTTAGTTGAATGAGTAAAAACAAAATTAGACGTTAATTAAATTGTATTATATAAATTGCGACGAATTAATATGACGGTAGTTAGAGTCAATTTTTAATTGCGGGTTTTAGGTTAGCTCCCACTTCTAATGGTCGTAAGTCGCTGAGGTTTTAGACAATACCTACCTCGGTGTATTTTAATAACATATACTGAGTTTCGTTGTGAAACATAGGAAATTGCGACCGCTAGACCGATTTTTAAATTTTCGTTCCAGGTGAACTCCTACGCCTTATAGTTTTAGAGTATTACAGATTGCGGGTGGACACTCGTTGTAACGGAAAACCTCTATGGACAAATTTTCATGAAAATCTGCTGAGCGGTTTACAAGTCTATAAATCACAACAAACTTAAGCTGAATTTGTATATCTTCTAATATATAAAAATGAATGTATGTTTGTTTGTTTGTGTGTACTTTATGCACGGCCAAACCGTTGATCCGATTGTGATGAGGCTTTTGCAAAATGTTCAGGAGATTCTCGGGACGAACATAGGCTATAAGAGAGTTGTGATACTCAACTCCTACACCCTTAAAAATCGTCCTTTGTACTGAAAAACGTGAAAAAAGTAGCTCTTTGGACGCTTAAACGGCTTACGCTGCCTAAACCATAATAAATACACAAAATTAATGTACACAGAATTGAATATCTCAAAAAAATCTTCAAAGTCCGCGGATAACTCAGAATAACCATTTTTATCTTTCATTGAAGCCAAGAAGATCAAGACAAGTACGTAGATTCCTGTGCAAGCATAGCAGCACATGACGGGTATTCTTTTATGGATTTTGTCTTTTAGCTCATTTCTGTCAAGAAGATCGAGATAAGTAGATTCCTGGGCAACACCGGATAATGAGCACGGGGAATCCTAAAATAATTACGATATACATTTATAATTATTTTTCATTCTACTTATTCAACTAATCATAAGAAGTACATTAATTTTCGTCTTTCAGCTCATTTATGCAAAGAAGATCGGGATGAGTAGATTCCCGGACAACGCCAAGTAAACAGCACGGGGTATCTAAAAATAATTACGATGTAAATATTTCATTACACTTATTTAACTAAACATAAAACACATTAATTTTCGTATTTCAGCTCATTTATGTAATGAAAATCGGGATAGTAGATTCTCCGGCAACGCCGGATAATCAGCACGGGGTTTCTAAAAGTATATATTTTTAATTATTTTACCTTTTACTTATTCAAGTAAACATAAAATCTCATTAACGTTCATTTATTTAGGCGTAGCAGCGCACGCCGGGTATTATCTAGTAGGCTATAAAGACTGGTCTTTAACAAGGTCACACTTTGCCATAATTGTGACTACTGTATGAAGGACGTTTTATGGGAGGAGTGGCCATTTAGTTGCTCATTTATAAAACTAATTGTTTTGAAGACATGTAATCATCGTGTCGAGAAATAATACAGAGTGGGTAAACTTCTTATGATTGATGGTGGGAATGTATACTCCAAGGGTTGGGTTTACCCGCTCTAGTGGGAGGGTTGATAATAATAATATGTCATCTAATATATACGGTATTAGTCTCGCGACCACAACATCAGAATTGACATTGCAATCACCAGAGGGAGGTGCATTCTCTTATCTGATTCAATAATGTAGAAGGGCGGAAAAAAGTTGGTGGATGCTGTTATGTGAATCATCTTGTATGTAATTACATTTTAGTGCTGTAATCTCAGCCTCGACTGATTACATTTGTTTGATTTACTGGTTGATTGGAGATTTATTTTCATCGATTACATGCACGATGAGTCAAACAGTTTTCTTAAGCATTTTTTCATATTTAATCGTGTTTGTCCCAGCGGAATCTGGGATTAGCGTGGCTTTCTTGTACGCAGGAGGCTCAGGTTTGATCCCGGGCTGGGTGATGGCTGTTTAATGCATTTTTATTTATTTATTTATTTATTTATGCTGATTAAGTTAAGGCCATGTGGCCTTCTCTTCCACTCACCAGGGCAAACATATGTTACATTAGAATATACTTACTTACTTACTCACTGACACTATTGAACCCGTAGGTTCATGGCCGCGCGGACATAAGCTCTCCATACATCCCTATCCTGAGCTAATGCTTACCAATCATTCCCTGTATAATCTACCTCCCCCAAATCATAGTTAATGTTATTCTCCCACCTCATTCTTGGTCTACCAACTGGACGTTTTCCCTCTGGCTTTCCTACAAGTAGCTTCCATGCACGTCTTTCATTCCCCATACGTGCAACATGTCCTGCCCATCGCAGTCTCCGAGACTTAACTGTTCTTATTATATCTGGCTTCCTATAAAGACCATGTAGTTCATTGTTATGTAGTCTTCTCCATTCACCTGTCTGTTCATCTCTCTTTGGTCCAAAAATTTTCCTAAGAACTTTATTCTCAAATACTCGTAATCTCCTTTCCTCCCTTAAAGTAAGGGTCCATGTTTCGCACCCATATAATATAACTGATAGAATAATAGTTTTATATATTTTCAGCTTAACGTTTTTTGAAAGGAGTTGGGACATCAAAAGTCTCTGCAATTCATAATAGCATGCATTTCCAGAATTGAGCCTATGTTTAATTTCTTTGTGCATCTCATTCCTATTTGTGATTATTGTTCCTAGGTATTTGAATTCAGCCACTTCCTCAAAATTTCCCTCATTTGTCATTAGCTGTCCATTTCCATTATTTACTGAATTTCTACGTGTGACCATATATTTAGTTTTACTGATATTTACTTCCAGTCCTAATTTCTTAGTGTTACTCAAGAGTGTGTGCGTGTTGGCCTTTAGTATCTCCTCGCTATCGGCCTGTAGTACTACATCATCAGCATAAACTAATAGCTTATTAGAATATAACAATCTCAATTAACTCTAATATTAAATAGTAAATGAAGATTTGACCAATAAGATAATATCTATTAAAATTACGATGTATAATACAACCATGTTAATGAGAATTAAGATTAAGACTAAAACCAATAATAAAATGTATACAAGCAAGAATAATTAAATTGTTTGGCAGACTGTCCCTGTCTAATGTACGGTACATAAAAAAGTAAAGAAAAATAATGAGATATTGAAAACTAATTCTACGATTCCATTCATAGTAATTCTGCCCGAGGGTAGGTCTTTCACTGCAATCATAGCATTTTCAAGTCATGCTTTGCAGCTTTACTACGAAATTATAGGTGTGGTAGTTCCCGTTGCTTTCCACACCGGTGAAGGATGATGATAATGATAAGGATGATGATGATGGCCGGATGATTATCGGGGACCGCTGGGCCCTAAGCGTTCTGACATTTGTCTTACAGGTGAGGAAAAACCCCGAAAAAACCTGACCCAAGAGCCTGTCCCGACCGGGAATCGAACCCGGGCCCTCTGCGTGACAAGGTAGCACGCTATCTCGAGACCACAGAGGTGGGCATTTTACGATTATACAATATTTAAAACAAACAAATGAAAATATTTGTTAATATTATTTTCATGATTAATTAATTGTTAAAAGAATACTAACTGTGAAGTGTATAAGTTAGTTTGTTATTAAATAATTCTCACCTGTAAGACATATGTCAGGAAACTTTAAGGCCCAAACGGACCCCGAATATTATCTAGCCATCATAATCATTATTACTACATCAGACATATTTAGTATGAATGCGCGAGTTAATGGTGTATTTCGACTTAAATGTTGTGTTGTCTCGGAGGGGACCTTAGATTGAGCTAATCACACAGTCGGGAAGGCCTACATGTCATTTGGTAAAAAATTATTTGTGATCCAAAGTTTAAAATTCAGCCCCTTCACCTCATCTAATGTTAGGAAAAATAGTTTGAATATTTAAAATTATAATATAAATTTATAATATGTTGTACCTTTTATTCAGTCTTCTTAACTCTTAAAACGATTAAAACAGTGTAGGCCTTTCGGAACCAGTCCCATCCACAGCAGAAAGTTGTATGTTACTCTCTAGGTACTGTCCGGTTTCTGATGATGTAGCAGATAGAGTTGTTCGTGCAGGATGCGTTGTCGTTTAAAATCAAACTAAGTCAACTTCTTTTAAAACCACCAGCTCCTCCAGTATAGGCTTATTTATCTTAGTTGGATGGGAACCCACAGGAGATCAAGTAGGGAGGGACCACCTGGGTCCTGCCTTATGAGTTCGAGTCTGAGCAATAAAATAACAGTGCAGAAATTGCAGATTGGAATGTTGTAGTCACCCTCTCGCGGCCAGGGGCCTTACCCAAAAATTGTGGTTCGGGTCGTGGGACAAAAATCTGGTATGGCGGACTCGAATAACGACCTACAACTTACATAACACCAGAGAGTAGACTTTGATTCCATTCACCTCGATAATACTCTGAGATCTTTCGAGTCAGGTACTAGGAGAGTCTGCTCTTTCAGTTTGAATAAAAAGAAAGAAAGAATATCGTAGGCTTGGAGGTTTGGCACAGGAAGACGACGGCAGCAGCTGTAAAAACCCAAAGATATATAGCAGAATATCATATTACTAATCTCGTTTACGCCTAATATCAGTTATATCCATATGAAATATGTATATTCGTAAGTTAATCACGTATAATTTAATAAAAATTAAATGGAAAGAATAGGAATTCTTTCGTCCTTATTTGGAATTAATTTTTATTTGAGCGAACATACAATTTTCTTACAATATTTGCCTTATATTAAATTCACCTCCTACAGTCTGACTCCGTATCCATGTCGTGGGAGATGATTAGCTCGTTTCAGGTGTCTTGTCGGGCCTGCATACCAGCTCGATGTGCATCACCCTGACGAGACCTACTTCAAATGAGCGAGCCAAAGGGGCTCCAGTAAAGCCACTTCAGGCCTAGCAAGTCGTGGTGGATGATGAAATGCTTTAAAAAAACAAATAGGCCTCGGACTATCGGGAAAACGGCAGTCATAAAAATATGTAGAAACCAGAACGATGATTGGAAATTAAGCTATCTAGCATAAATCTACAAAAAAATAAAATATATATATATATATATAAGTTATAGGAACAGTGATAAATGCAAATGGGAAATACAGACTGAAATCAGTCAAAGAATTAATGAGAAGTTTAAAAGTCTATAATTTAACTAAGCAATTAATCTGTAATAAAGTTATATCTATCAAGAGTAAAATGGCAACGTATAAAACTTATTTCAAACCAGTTCTAACATATGCATCTGAGGCTTGGACATTACAAAGAAGGATTTGAACAGAATCCTAGCTACAGAAATGAAATACTTACGTGGAAAGGTACATAAAACAAGGATAGATAGAATAAGGAACGACAAAATCAGGGGAGACATTAAATGTAGAAATATTAACTACAGATATAGAAAAAAAATAGACTAAACTATTTTGGACAGTTAAGAGAAGTGGAAAAGGAAAGACTGCCACAAAGACTGTTAAATCTCAAGATACCACGAGGTAGACCACAATAATGATGAATTAATGAAGTTAATAAAAGTTTACAAGAAAGAGGATACGACTGTGAAGAACTAAAAAAAAGGCAAGCATGGAAATATAAGAGATGGTTGGAGACATTTTTGGACTCGACCTTCTGAAAGGAGAACACGATAAGAGGATAATGAAATTCATCGCTGATCTCCAATGTTATCCTCAATTACATAGATGCAGCAAATCTGTTTTCCATCTCAGTCAGGGCAAGGATTTCGGACTCTGCATTTAATCTTAGAGAAGCATTAGGATATTAGACCTAAATGTCTTCCCGGATTGTTGATATCAACTCAAAACCGGGATCTTCTTCTAAACAACACGAATATTTAAAACAAATACACAATTCAGTCATATATTCGTTCTAAATAAGGCGAAGTTAATATCCGCTTTTCAAATCTGTGAGAAAACAGTGAACAAATGTTATTATTTTAGGATTCAAATTCTCTAATGCGCTGTAAACATACGAAACTGGACCCAGGGTTTTACATCCGTTTCCAAGGAAGCGATGTTCAGAAATTGTAAAACATGAGTCGAGTTTGAATCCGCTTACTACAGTGATTATGATGGTCAGATAGGGCAAGGATTTTAATGCAGTAAAATTTAAGATTGTAATACATAATAATTAGAAGTAAGACTTTTGACTGTCTGTTGTCTTGGTTTCACATACAAACAGTTAAATAATATAATGAGAAGTTAGACTTCTGACTGGCTTTTGTCTTGGTTTCACATACAAACAGTTGAATAATATAATGAGAAGTTAGACATCTGACTGTCGTTTGTTTTGGTTTCACACAGAAACAATTGAATAACATATCCAACCAGAATGATAATTTCTATTTGCCTACGCCATCTTACGGTCAAACATACTGTGTTGCAATCGTAACTTTTAGTGCCCTAGTTATCAGGTACTACTTGAACTTTAATGTTTTCTGAAATACTGTATATCCGTAGTGGAGGAAGCAAAGGAAAGAGGGAAACAAGTGAAATGGCTGGCTGGAAACAGAGTAATAATAATAATAATAATAATAATAGCTTTATTTTACCTGGCAGAGTTAAGGCCTTAAGGCCTTGTCTACCACTCAACCAGAGTACGCTGGAGGAACTTTACTGCTGCCCTATGTTCCACTTTTGAACTACAGGAAATAAGAAGAAGTATCTCTTACAGGTGAGGAAAAACACTTCACCAAGAAAAATTAGACAGTGTTATGCATCAACCGGCTAAGCGCCGTTAAAAAAAATATATTTTGATGTCATCTGTTTTCTGGCTCATTAAGTAAGTGGACGCATAATTTTAGCGCCAAATCTTTAAATATAGCCTTATTGTTTTAAGAAACATGTAAGCACCATTAGTCCTGTCAGAGATTCTATGCTTTACAACAAATCAGATCTTCATAAATGCTAACATAAATTTTTGCATTATGCAGCTAAGCCGCCAAATGTTCCTGCTCTTAGATTGTTGATGCATAACTGTGAAACAAGGAAAATAACTTGGAATATCCAGTATTGTTAGTTTGGCGTTATAATAAATGGTGAAGATTGACTTAAACTTTAAACGTATTTTTCTCGAAACTTACATACTGGCGCATAACCGGTTGATGCATAACATCGTCCAATTGTCTCGTCTGTGAATTGAACGTTCTAGTTTAGTGTTTACTCTTGTTGATTAATCAAAAACTGAGAATAAGATTGTTATCATTTTCAGGCAATTCTACTAGAAAAGTTCTATATTCAAAAATGATAACAGATTGCAATTCTGTAGGAGTAGCAAGCTACTGGGCCCATTGCGAGATAGGCCTATCCTTAGAATATAGTGGTAGGCCCTTTTATTTTAAACCTAAAAAAAAGTTGAAAGTTTCATACAGTTGTAAATGTTTAACCTATTGTGCCCTAAAAATAAGCCATGTCACTATCTTATTCAGGTTTTATAACCTACAACATGCGTAGACTAAATGCGTTTTATCACTGGTGAAAATACAGTTTATTGAAGGGATTATAAAATTTTATGCTGTACTTAACCCACGTTTTACTGTTTCCCTTCAAAGATTTTTTTTGTTACAAGAACATGAACATAAAATGACGTAAATTGCAACCAGATTTAATTTTAAAATAAACTATAAAAATAAACATAAAAATCTAAGAAGTCTTTTTCGATTATGAACAGATGAATACAGGCTTATTGTTAACATAAAGTTTGATTTGAATTATTAATCACAATAATCATTTTTTTCCCAAGGAGCCCTAACATCAGAAGTGAATTCAATTCCGTGAATGTCTGGAGAGAATACCATAAATGTCCTAAGAAAACCTGATAGTACAGGACTAAAATAAATATTTTATATTCAATGACCCAGATTATCATTTCGGCATTTCGGCGTTCTCTCTCGGCACTGACGTAATTGTAACTCACTTCCGAGGTTGGGGGTACCAGGAAGGCGGGGATACGCTGCCCTTATGATATGATGATGATTGTGGTGCGCCGGGGAATCCTCCAACCTAAACTTCATCTAAGCGAATATGAATTATGATGATGGTCATATGATAATCGGAGACCGTTTGGGCCTTAAAGTTTCCTGATATTTATTTTATCTGATGGAGTTCAGGCCGTAAATATCTTCTCTTCCACTTCTCCAAGGTTAAATTTTACATATAATAACAATCATGAATTATCTACATGTAGATTAATGATACATAATGGACATAGGAAGGCTACACAATAAAAGTTGACAATGGAAAGAAATAAAAATTGTGATAATAATAACAATAATTATAACCTATAATTTGATTTGTCTTACAGGTGAGGAAAAACCCCAAAAAAATTTCATCCAGGAAACTTGTTCCGACCGAGACTCGAAAGACGGCTCCACTACATGAAATGGCATCATGTTACCTCGAGACCACAACGGTGGACATACAAAAAAAACTTTTTGTAATAAAAAAATAATAATATCATCTTAATTAGAAGCTGGAGATTGTTTTCTTCCTTTTTTCATTCATTTAGTTTAACCTCTCCTTTTTAAGTAGGCCTACTTTTACATGACCGACGCCTCCCATTGCTTACTGTAGCACAACCTGTCGAGGGAGGATTTTACACTCTGCATCACATACATTCTTCTTTGACCTCACAAAGACATGAAGGGCAGCTCCGGGTAAGTGATCAGCAAAAGGCCAGGGCCGCCTAGGAGACACTAATATTTAAGATAAGATCACATCATTCACTCATAACTTGCACTAAACCAGACAAAATATTATCCATTGTTTATTCGTTGCTCAAATGATAATCTTTGAATTTCGCGGCGGCGGCTGCGGTAAGACTGAAATCTTGCTTTATAAAGCATAATATGTGATTATGATTCGAATTAAAAATTACCGGGACAACTTGCAACTTTTTTTTTCTTTATATTCTCTTAGAAATTCATTATATAATGGAAATGGACAGCTAATGACAAATGAGGGAAATTTTGAGGAAGTGGCTGAATTCAAATACCTAGGAACAATGATCACAGATAGGAATGAGATGCGCAAAGAAATTAAACATAGGCTCAATTCTGGAAATGCGTGCTATTATGCATTGCAGAGACTTTTGATGTCCCAACTTATTTCAAAAAACGTTAAACTGAAACTATATAAAACTATTATTCTACCAGTTATATTATATGGGTGCGAAACATGGACTCTTACTTTAAGAGAGGAAAGGAGATTACAAGTATTTGAGAATAAAGTACTTAGGAAAATTTTGGATCAAAGAGAGATGAACAGACAGGTGAATGGAGAAGACTACATAACAATGAACTACATGGTCTTTATAGGAAGCCAGATATAATAAGAACAGTTAAGTCTCGTAGACTGCGTTGGGCAGGACATGTTACACGTATGGGAAATGAAAGACTTGCATGGAAGCTTCTTGTAGGAAAGCCAGAGGGAAAACGCCCAGTTGGTAGACCAAGAATGAGGTGGGAGAATAACATTAACTATGATTTGAGGGAAGTAGATTATACAGGGAATGATTGGAAAGCATTAGCTCAGGATAGGGATGTATGGAGAGCTTATGTCCGTGCGGCCATGAACCTATGGGTTCGATAATGCCAGTGAGTAAGTAAGTAAGTAAGTAAACTTAATCATAAGTCTCAATTTTGTCGGCTGCGGTATTCTGATTGTTATGTTCCTTGACTGTAGTCCCAAGAGTCGTAGATTCGAACACGGCCGGAGTGGATGGAACTTGTATGATAGAAAAATCCAGGGGATAAGTCTTCGGGAGAAATATTAAGCCGTGGATCCCGAATCTAAAGATTTTTGGCTTGTAAAAGAACGTCAATTCTGAAAAAAAAAGACATCTAAGTAAAATTTAACCAAGCTTCATCCATCGGAGTAATACTTTTGTTTCTTACTAGATGTCTCGTTGAGGCGATGTACTAATTACATGCTCTCGGTGACATTATTATACGCTGATGACCAGGTAATAATAGCAAATACAGAAGACGAACTTCAAAGGAATATTTTTAAACTACATAATATATGTGAACAATATATCTCAAAATATCCATAGAAAAAACTAAGGTAATGGCATTCCAAGGGAAAAATCAAATCAGATCGAAAATAGTAATAGGAAACAAAATCATAGAACAGGTGAACCATCTCAATTATCTAGGATGTGACATTTCATTTAATTATGATAATGATATAAATAATAAAATAGCAAAATTCCAGGGAATATGTGGTACGATAAAACGATCACTAAATAACAAAACAACAAGAGAGACCCAATTGAAATTTTGTAAAATGTTGGCAGTACCGGTACTGCTCTATGGTTCAGAAGCCTGGATACATAAAAAAACAAGATCTAAGTAGGATAACGGCGGCAGAAATGAAATTTTTGAAATCTGTTAAAGGGTGCACTAAGGAAGACAGAATCAAGAACACAGAAATAAGACAGGAACCTGAAATATTTGCAATAACTGATAAAATAGATACGTATAGACAAAAATGGAAGCAACACACAGACAGAATGTGGGCAGACCTACAAAGAGATGGGCTGAAGTCGGAACGGGTCAACAGACCTAATCCATGGATGCAGATGATGATGATGATGATGATGATAAAACTTCCCATGCCATGCAGCGGGTTGAACGGGGATCATTCATCATCATAAAAAATGTTTTATTTGATAGGCTGATGTTTCCAAATTATTAAAACTGAAATGAAATATTATCAAGAAAATTATGATAGCTTGCCTCATTTTTATCTAGGTAAGTACGGTTATCTAATTTTAAAAACCTAATATAACTTCAAATTTTGGCTTTATAGATAACAAATACTTTATATCAAATTTTTCGTATAGCGCTTCTCTATAGTGGCAAAATGTTTTTGGGTTGAATCCATTAACACGTTTTAGTTATTTTCTGTGAACAATTACTTCAAGTTAATTAATTTATTTTATTTACTTATTTATTTAGCCTGGTGGAGTTAAAGCCATGTGGCCTTCTCTTCCACTCACCAGGACAATCATATGTTACGTTAGAATAAAGCAATCACTATTAAGGTTCGGTTTCACGAACAGAGGTAATTGTATTACGACAGTTTTCCCCATGTATAGTGCATAGCTTAAACGGCGTAATACAGTTACATCTGTTGGTGAAACCGACCCTAACTCTAATATTAAAACCTAAATGATAATTTTGCCATTAATATAATATCTATAAGAGTATGATCGATAACATAATAATGTTAATGAAAATTAAAATTAAAAATTAAACTAATAATAAAATATACACAAGCAAGACTAGTTAAATTGTTCGGTAGAAAATCCCTATCTAATGTTCATGGAACAAAATTACAAAAAAATAATGAGATATAATAAAATAACTTGTCGGTTATCAATCTTAAAACACCAACTTAAAATATTTGTTAATATTAATACTGATTTTATAAACTAAATTATTGTTAATTGCAAAAAGAATACTATCAGTGAAGTACATAAGTCAGTTTGTCTATTTTTGATGACCTTATAGTTTTATAGTCTATTTTGGATGAT